>OX439131.1:26970878-27055878 GCA_949318235.1 Ecdyonurus torrentis
AATTTAGAAACGGTGTGTAATGGTCTTTAAAAAAAAAAGGAAACTTTGCAATTGAAACTGCATGTAATGAATATGCGTGTATAATAGTGTGTGTGCATTTACTCGTATATCAATAAGAATAAATGTTACATGCGGCACAATGGCAAATATTATAATTTTAATGACAAATATTGAACGACAACAATACGTGCATCTATTATCTTTTAAATTTTTATGTACTGTAACTGATATCACTTAAAATAAAATACTGTACCAAAATAGCTGCGAGATATTATAAATAATTTAGATAATAATAAAAAAAATATATATATTATTTGAGCGGTTTTTCGTAACAAGAGAGAGCAATTAAGCTGTAAACAGTATACGACGCGTGAGGATTGCTGGTGCAAGTTTATTATTATTATTATTATTTGTGGGAAATGTTATCAGTTTAAAATAATAATGCTTGGGGGGTTGCGCTTAAAATTGTATCATAAACCAATGTAGATCCACTTTGTCTGCAAGGAAAATCTGTTTTGCCTGACTTGCGTGTAGCGCCGCAAGGGCGGAATTTAAAATGTTTTAAACCAAGATCCACCACTTTTTTTTTCTTTCTTATACAGTATAATAAAAGTACGCCGGTAACGGTTGACTTGTGCGCTACAGAGTAAAATTTTCTTCTGAGATAATGATAATTGTATACCTATTTGATCGTTTTGTGAGGAGGGTTTTTTTTCTTCTCGTGTTCAAAAATATACAATTACGTTAAATTTAGGAGGGAAAAAATCTAAGTTAATTGCCATCAAAGATTTTTATTCTTTCTTATTTTATAGAACAAGTAAACTGTAATAAACGATATACGCATTGCGCAAATAGAATTATTATTACGGGAACTGAGAGTAATAATAAATTCTTTTGACTCTTTTGAGAGACTGTATAATAAAAAATATATTATAAAATAAATAAGTTATATTGATACTGCAAATTGCATGAAATTTTTTCTATTTAATTTAGCATTATCATTAATTGATAATTTTGCCTTTTATAATTAGGGTAAGCTGAAAATTAACTACTTGCATTTGATTTTTTTGCATTGTTGCAAAACTTAGTTTTCATAAAAAAAAAGCACTGGATAAACGATTTGATTACTTAAAACAATGAAAAAAGTTCCAATGCAAGTTAATGCCTTTTGGAATGTTGATGTTTTTTTTAATTAAAGTGTTGTAGCGAACACCTTTTATATAATGTTGCTACTTATTTTAAAAATGTGTGTATACTGACTTCTAATGTTTCAAAGAGCAGAACAACAGAATTTTTTTCATCTTTTTTCCTCTCTCTCTCTCTCTCTCTCTCTCTCTCTCTCTCTCTCTCTCTCTCTCTCCTCTCTCTCTCTCTCTCTCTCTCTCTTAACTTTTTCTGTGATCTTAGTTTCTCTTTGTACATACAAAAAAAAAAAGTAAACTTAAAAACTAAAAGTCAAAGTTTGCAGTTCAATTTTAAGCCTACAATTCAATCAAGATTCATGTACTATACTTGAATACAAAATAATAACTTTAGAGTCTTTTATAGTCCATAATAATACATATATATATATATATATATATATATATATATATATTGTTTGAAAATTTGAATATCGAGCGAGGTGACATGATGATAAAAATTTCATTTTTGTCTTACCTTCTGTAAAACAACTGGGCTTTCACTCGCTGCTTAATTTGATGATAAAAATAACACACAACACCAAAACTTGTCACTATATAAATTAATAAAATACTCAATTCACAGTTTTTAAAAATCTATATACATAGCTATGTTATATTCACACACAATTGTAACGTTTTCGAGGGCGTATATAAAACTATATACTTGTCTGCCTCTCTTCATCAGCTTACTGACTCTTGCTCACGAGGCGAGCCGACCTCCGCAATGGGGGGTGTGGCTCGTTCTCGTCAGGTGGTTTATTATTATTTACATTTTCACCTGTACGGTCACGTGGTACACTTTTCTTAAAAGAATCTATGAGTGGAATCCAAATAGGTGGTAATTCAAAACTGGGCTGACTGATTGTTTCATTTTTTCTTCTTACCATTTCTATTGATTCTAATATTTTTCTTTTTTTATAGTGACTCTCTCTTCCTATTACTTTTGTTTTTTCCCATAGAATTTGATGGAAAGTAATCATCAAATTCTATGGGAAAAAACAAAAGTAATAGGAAGAGAGAGTCACTATAAAAAAAGAAAAATATTAGAATCAATAGAAATGGTAAGAAGAAAAAATGAAACAATCAGTCAGCCCAGTTTTGAATTACCACCTATTTGGATTCCACTCATAGATTCTTTTAAGAAAAGTGTACCACGTGACCGTACAGGTGAAAATGTAAATAATAATAAACCACCTGACGAGAACGAGCCACACCCCCCATTGCGGAGGTCGGCTCGCCTCGTGAGCAAGAGTCAGTAAGCTGATGAAGAGAGGCAGACAAGTATATAGTTTTATATACGCCCTCGAAAACGTTACAATTGTGTGTGAATATAACATAGCTATGTATATAGATTTTTAAAAACTGTGAATTGAGTATTTTATTAATTTATATAGTGACAAGTTTTGGTGTTGTGTGTTATTTTTATCATCAAATTAAGCAGCGAGTGAAAGCCCAGTTGTTTTACAGAAGGTAAGACAAAAATGAAATTTTTATCATATATATATATATATATATATATATATATTTGGCAAGAAACCTTTGCTGCAAAAAGTAAATCCCAATATATTTTCTGTCATAGAAAAATCACCACAATTATACACAATGGAAATTACTTGAATTCAACAAAAGATGTCCTTTTTATAATTAAATTAATCTGATTGATAATAAATTATAACTGTAAAAAATAGCTCTATATATATTTTTTTTTCTGAACTATGGATATTATAAATTATATAAAATTTAAATAAAATACAAATTAACATAAAATTAAAGTAAATCAATCACTCTCGCCTCTTTTGATCAGTTAGTGTTATGTTGCACGATTTACACAGAGTGTTACAAATTAGCAATGCAAATTTTTATCAACATTTTTCATCCATCTCATATGTGGAATGATGAATGACTGAAAACTTTTACAGAAACACCGATGTAAATTCAAGCATGTTATTTGTACGCACTTCATTTGTATAAGAAATTAAAAATCGTTATAATAAAATACTGCATCTCAACAAAAATTAAAAAACCTATAGTAACTGTAAATTCTTTCAATTGATTAAAAGAGCCCTTGAAATAATAATGTTCATAGCTTATATTTATTATGAGTATTTATTTAAATTTTAGATAAAAAAAATGAAGATCAATTTAAATTATTAAAACATGGAGATATATTTTTTTATCAGCTTTTTTTTACCGTATAAAAAGTGAGAAAATATATTTTTTCCTTTTAATTTTTTTTATTTAAATAAAAAATAATTTGCATATTTTTACTTTTTATAAATTTAGTCGTTTCATGTCTTAAATTTTATATCCATAATTAGCATTTTTATATAAATAAATTTATTTTTAATGAATTTAAGTTAAAGTATTATAACAGATGATATTTTAAGTATATACAGTAGTTTATTTTGTTTGTAAGAATCTGGTTTGTTACCGCCCTTGTAAATAAGAGAGAGAGAGAGAGAGAGAGAGAGAGAGAGAGAGAGAGAGAGAGAGAGAGAGAGAGAGAGAGAGAGAGAGAGAGAGAGATAATTATGTATAACCGAAAACAAAGCATAAAGTGTACAAGCAGGAGTGTAATTTCTGAGAAAATAGGGTTGTATTATCCACTTATGAGGGTGGAATATAATAAGGATAATTTACCAAAGAAGTATTACATACTGCAGGCACTCATATATTCCATTTCAGTTTTTTCCACCGTGATATAATGTTTTAGAGTTAGAGTATTATGTATTAATTTATACTCTCTAAAAGAATTACCTTTTCATATAAGTGTATAAAAAAAAATTGTCATTTCTATCTATATTCTATATACTATAAAGTTAATATTGAAGCGTACATATTTTCTTCATAAAACATGACATTAATATATGTTTTATATTATATCAATTCATATTACAAACTCTTATAATCTTGGTAGACATATGACTGACATAAAGTGTAATAAGAAATGTTTTCTTATTTATTTCTTAATATTGTTATCTGACAAATTCAATACAACTATTATATAATATATAAATAATAATATAACATAGCATTGGTTGTCTTTCTCACTTAAAACCTATAACCTTGTGTGACCCAATAGTTAGATATAAAATGTCTCTAAGGTGCTACAAATTTACATCACGCACAAATTGATTAGAACTGACGTCTAAACTGCTTTAGATTTTAGTTTTATTATTTCTGTTGTAAAATTTATCGTCATTTTTTTTTTTTTTTTTTTCTTTTTTTCGTTTTTTTTTTTCGTGTTTTTTTTCTGTTTTTTTCTTTATTTTTTACATTTTTTTATTTCAATTTTTCTTTCATGTAAAAAATATAACAATAACAATATCTTTAAGTATATAAATTATATTAAAATAAACGTAGGCAAGACAACAGTGAAACTTTAATATCTGCAGTAATAATAAATCAAGTTGTATATGTACTCATACTCTTTTATCTAAAACAACGTAATTAATTATTAATTATAATTTAATCATACGCGCCTGCTACCTGCAGTACATTGCTTTATTATAAAAATGTATAAAATTATACTTTACAAAAAAAATTATTTTATCATTATAAACAATTACAACTTTTTTATATACATAAAAAAATGTATGTATGTATTTTTCTCCCCACCTAAAATTTCATGAGTAAAAATAACAGATTATTCTTATTGTTATACAAAAATAAATTTCATTTTATAATACATTTTTTAATATAATATATATAATATTTTTTTAATATTCACTTGAACACAATATATTATTTTGCATGGTTAAAAAAAATATATATATATTTTAATTTTATTAACAAGAATGCAAGCTGCTTGATACAGATACTTATTAAAATTATCATAAAAAACAATTGTGAGAAACAGTTGTTGTTTCTTAAAGTATATAATATCGTTCGTTATTATTATTATACAAAAAAATATATAAATAATATATGACGTCACTTCCTTTTATAGACCAGTGGTTAGTTGTTCTTTCTCTCTAATTTGAGATAAAGACAATAATCAGGTGAGGCGATCGCGCGCGGCCCCCAGCAGTGCAAAGAGGCGGCGCCGTGCAGGGCATTCGGTGTCAAACTAAAGATAAATCTTCTCCTAGTCGGGTGGTCCAGCCCAGCATCTTAAAATGATTTAGCATCTAAAACACGCAAGCAAACTAGCGAGCAAAGTAACCTTTAATTGGTCGCAATTGCTATTCTCTCTCTAAAAGATATCTATACAAGATTTTTTATTTTAAAAATATATATATTTTTTATATCCTTTAGGCTGAAACTAATATTTTGATCTATAAGAAAAAAAAAAGATTTATTCATTAATATTCTTACAGTTTAGAGAAGTAGTTTTTATATTTAATAAAATTTATTTCAGCAATTAATTTAATGGCTTCATTTGATTAAAGTCCTTTTAAAAAAATTAAATAAAAAAATCAGTAGCAATTTAAAAGGATAGCTCACCTAAAAAAATAAGACTGATTGCTATATGATTGCTATAATGATATATTACGTTAAAGAAAATTGATTAAAAATATTTAATTAAATACTAAAAAAAAAAAAAAAAAAAAAAAAAAGTAAAATGCTAATTATACTGAATTTATTAATTTTTTTTTATTTTATTTTCAAAAAATTAACATTCACAATTAGTGCGTGTGGAAGTGGCTTTTGTTGATAACATCTCTATGTTACATTTTTTTATATCCAATTTCAATTTTTTTTTTTATCCCAACAAAAATTAACAAACCAGCTCACTATTAATATGAAAATATAATTACACAAATTCTTTATGACTTTATATACCATCGGTGAATATTAATTCTATATTTTAATAATATCCAAAATTCATTTAACTATTTTGTATACGTATATATTTTTTTATCTGAACTGACATTAAAGAACAGCGTGACCGGTTTCTCTATGTTTCACCGTGCTCTTTCTCTTTCCTATTTACGCCCTTTAATGTAATAATTTGTCCTTTTGTTTTGTACCCTTTAAGTTTTAAGTGCATATTAACCCTCCCCATTCTGTCCTCATTTCCTTCCTTGGATGGGAATCTGCCGACTTTGTGAAACACGAATTATGTGACTTAATGGTCGTTTTTGTAGTACATTACAATTTTACAATCTATTCCATTTCGATATTATCACACTACACAAAACTTTTTTTTTATTGATCATCGATTGAAGAGAATAGTGTTTATTTTTGAAGAAGAAATAACAATATAGTTAGAGTGTCCAACTTGTTGTTTCTACAAATCTCCCGTAGTAACAAGAACAAAATGTATGATAGCATTCAAAGTTTTTCAAGTCCCTAAAGCTTCAAAACCAGACATTCGTCTCTCTCTCTCCCCGAGGCTCAATTTGGTATAAACTAAACACCTCAAAATAAAAATTTGGACAAAATTATATGTTTTAATGTATAACAACTTCTATATATGGTCAGTAATTTGATCGAATGTTGTCAAAATATATATAAAAAAAAAATGATATAGAACAAAGGTAATATTTACATGCATAAATTATTTTGCTGTGAAATTAATCATTACCCTGGATGATACTAAAATACGTATGTTATGTTCACATTTTTATATAAGGTAAAAAAGCTTTTTAAGAGATAAAAAAATGGAATTCAATAAAGCAAAAGTTATAGCTTAGTTCTTCCCTTTCCTTTTTTGAACAGATAAATCGAATTTTCTCGTTAAATATTGGCAACTTTATAAGGTTATACACATTTTCTTGTGGACATTTCCTTTTATATATAAGTTAGTAGGCTTGCGGGTGTTTGTAGTAAACAGTGAAGTATGTCGTTATTATCCTTTGGTATATTATATACGTTACGTTACGTAACGTTAACGCATAAAGGGAAAAAAAAGTATAATATGTTATTGTCTCTTCTTGTGTCCCGCATCCAAAAAATTCTCTCTCTCTCTCTCTCTCTCTCTCTCTCTCTCTCTCTCTCTCTCATCTCCTCTTCTCTTTGCTTTTGTTTCAGTTCGTATACAGTCGTTCTAGAAATGTGTGTGTGTGTGTACCGCAAGGCTTTTGACTATACGAGAATACAGAGAGAGAGAGAGAGAGAGAGAGAGAGAGAGAGAGAGAGAGAGAGAGAGAGAGAGAGAGAGAGAGAGAGAGAGAGAGAGAGAGAGAGAGAGAGAGAGAAATGTGTACTGAAAAGAGAAAAAGCAAAAGCACCCTTTCGCCCGCGTTTGTTGGCTCACATTGTGGTAGTGTTTGGACTGGTTGAAATAGCTTTTGTGGATAGGATTGTTTTTCAAGATGAAATGGAAATTCAAGGAGTATTTCTAAAGTCAAGAAAAAATATTTTGGGAGTGTCTTTTTGGCTTGGACACAATTTTTTTTCCTTTTTTGTATGTGCATTAGAAAATATTGTGTTGTTATTATTATATCTTATATTTTTTTATACCATAAATATATTACTTCATTCTGTATGGAAAACTTATTTTATAAATATTGCTTCATTTGCATGAAACGGGTATATATGATGATACAATATTAAAGTATAATGATTTATATAGCTTCAATACGATCAATAAAATCACCCGCTGTTACTATGTATATATAGTAATAATAATAGTTTATAATAGCTCTAGTAACTTCAAGATATTACCAGTTAATAAATCATATAGTGACCACCCACAGGAGAAAAAAAAGTAGAAATGAAAAACATATAAAAATTAACTTTATAAAATAATACTTCAACAATTTTTTTTTTTGCTCATTTTAGTTTCACGATAAAAAAAAAGGATAATATATAATTTAGTAGCTCTCTCCTACTATAAAAATGTTATCTTTTTTATTACTTTAAATTGGAACTAATGATAGAGACTAATTATAATTCATATATATCGTCGTTTGTGGAGTACCGGCATGCATAGAGGTAAAATAATAATAATAAAAAAAATTATAGTGGAATTTAGAGCAATATTTCTAGATTGCATTCCAAGCACCTTTAACTCAAGTTTATTCCATCTGGAATTTCTGTCCTTGTATGTTATGAAGTAATAATTAATAATATGTCACTGCTAATGTAATACTGAATTTTCCAAGCACATTATAAATTATATCCTTTATAGTTAATTCTATCTATAATTAATTATTTTAGACATCAAAACATAAAAAAAAAGAAAAGAAAAAGGATAAATTTAATATTCCTAATTTTATTACTCAAAAAAAATAGTATATATAAAAATATAAAATGATAATGATAGCATTTTAAATTGATATAATTATAAGTTTTCACGTCTAAGTCTAAATCTAAATTCCTAGATTAAAATCTCTATTTCTTTAACTACCATGAGTCCAGAAATATTAAGAAACACATTATAAAAATGATAAAAAAATATTTATAAATAAAAAAAAAAGCTGCTTTATATAGTTTTACTGATTACGCTTGGTTTTTAAAATGCGAAACTTGTTAAATTACTTGAGGCCAAATTTCGTTTATGTTATACAGTGAAATAATTATTATTTGTAATTATTCCTTTTTTCATAGTAACTTTTTTTCCTAATACAATAAATAACAGGACAAAATAATTATCAAAACGAAGGAACTCTCATTTTCTTTATAGTTTTCGCGTCTTTTGTTTTTATCTTACAGTGAAAACATAAAAGCTGCATAAAAGTAATTAAAATGGATTGATGTTTGATTGCATTTCTTGTAATATATTGACTTAAATTGATGTTAACCGTGGCTAATAAGGCTACAGTAACTTGAGTGTAACAAACACTTGGCTTTTTATTTTTTTATTAATAATATTGAAGATGCAGAACACACGTATATACGTAAAGTACTTACATTAGTACGTACTTATATTTTTCATTCTCATTGGATTGAAGGTAAAATGTAAACGTGAGTTTGTCACGATATCAAATGACATTGGGTTGGGTTTGTTCTGTTACACAAACAAAGGTAAATACACACCAAGAGAGATGATTACACGCTTGATGCACGCCGCATGTCAGTTTTGAGTTTTGACTTTGTTACATACATTTTCACGCGTTACTGCGGGCACAATCAAGCTTCACAATCAAACTCGATGCAACGATATACATATATACAGAATTATATATATATATAATATATATATATATATATATATATATATATATATATATATATATATATATATATATATATATATATATATATATATATATATATTTATATATATATATATATATAAATATATATAAAATACATTTTTCAACATAACAACACATAAATTTAGGATTTATAGAGATATTATTATTATTATTTTTGTTGTTATTTTGAGTTTTTCCCTCCCCATTCACTCGACATACACCTTGTTCAGCAAGTAAATCCAGCTTTAAAAAAATTAAACATACTACAACTTTTTTTTTTTTTTTTTGTTCAATGTACGAGAATAATTTAAATTTATGCGAAAGCGTAAAGTTGCTGGGAGAATACTTTGTAAAAACAGGGGACACTTTCAAATACCAATAATCGATTCATTCTGTATACATAAAATTGTGTACTACAGTATAATAAAAACAAAGAATTAACAGATGTTGTATATAATATAATATATATATATATATATATATATATATATATATATATATATATATATATATATATATATATATATATATATATATATATATATACACACAAAGTTTTTTATTATTAAACTTTTAGGGAGTGAAATGGCATCTTTATAATTAATTTTAACTAAATTTAAATTTAATCCATAGTAAAAATTGATAAGAAAACAAAATGAGATTTAACAAAATAAAAAGGGTTTGCTCCAAAATGTTAGAATTCTAAAAACGAGTTTCATCTTCTACAAGACACGAAATCGATGGTATAGTCTTATGGAGGCTGGGGTACCTTTTATAAAGTGATGTTTTTTTATTCGGTTGTTGTGCGAGTTTTGCATATCGGTGACGAACTGAAGTCATAGTAAGTAAGTGCCCCACTTAGAGTATGCACAACAAGAATTCCCAAGTTGGCTGTTTTGTAGATAATGTACATAGTAAGTACGCATAGACGTGAGGAATAATAGCCAAGTTTCACATATATGAATTCAGACTTCCATGTAAAAATTATTAACATAAACATCTTACGCTAATTTTCATACATTAAAAAAAAACTATGTTGGAAAAGTGCGTCTGCATTCCTTCACAAAATTTTGCAACATTTTTCACGTAAAAAATGTTAACTTTTTATTTTTGTCAGATAATATTATTTTTAATAAGGCTTCTTATATAGCAATTAATTAAATAAGTTATAAATTTATTAATTTTATTTATAAAATTAATTAAAAAATAAAATTTATTTAAAAAATGTTGTCAATAATATTAAGCTATATGAATAAAGATTATGTTGAAAAATATATTTCCTAATTAAAAAAACAGCAACTGCTATTCAAATAGCAGCAATTTTAATCAATTTATTAATATTACAATATTAAATGAGAAAGAGAGGAGAGAGAGAGAGAGAGAGAGAGAGAGTCTTTCTATATAAATAACCAATATTTATGTTTTATCTCTCAATATTTTTCAAGTGTTTTCATTGGCTGCTGAAAAAAAAAAGTGTCACAATTTTATATTTATATCATTTTTATATTATTGTTCACTTATTCATACAGCAAACATCGCTTAGTCTTTCTTATTGATTTGTATAATATATGTTTACATTAAAAAGAAATAAAGCATATTATAGATCTTGAAATAAATATGAATACAATAAAAGAACACTCACAAGTCTTCTTCTTCTTCTTCTTTTTTATTATTATTATTTTTTTTTTTCAAAATAAGAAAAAAACTGCAGCGTAAAAGGTAAACTTAATATGTTATTTAGTTTTTTTTTTTTTTTTTTTTTTTTTTTTTTTTTACAAAGAATATCAAGTTCTTTTTCCGTGATGTCTATATATATTTGTACGTTTCATTACAACTAGAATATTATTATTGTTGTATTTTATATTAAATGATATATTTTTTATGAACTATATACATAAAAAGGAAATTAAATATCTTTTGAAAGGGAGCGGAAATAGAACAAAGGATGTGTTTTTTTTCCAAGTCATACTTTCAATTAGAAATTAAATTTATACTGTATGTTGATCAGAATAATATTTTAATAAATCAAACTTTGTATCAAACAATAAGTTATTAACAGAATTAACACTAAATATCTAAATAATAAGTAATAGTGTTAACAGTTAAGAACGTCGTATAAAACTGAAAACTATATCTCACATTAGCCTATAATATCAGTTAAGTATTGTTTGCCCCCCCCCCCTCCCTCCCAAGAACTAGATTATATTATATAATATATTATAATAGATTATAATATATATATAATAATCTAGTATATTTATATAATGACCCTTATGACCTATATGATTAAAAAAAAAATGAATATCGTAAAAATGATATAAAATTAAAAATGTTTACATTTCATGAAGGTAAAAATAAATAAACAATAATAATAAAAATATTATACCTATACTCTTTGGAGTAATTTTATTACGTTTTCAATATGATTTTTAATGGATTCAATAAGTTGATTACGAGTATATAATATAGTATATATAATAAAAATCTGTGGTTAAGTATATAACAAGAATAATAAACTATCTCTTGGTAAAGCTGTTAAATAGTGTTCGAGATTTTTTTTTTTTTTTTTTTTTTTTTTTTGTGATGATGCATCTCATTGCCCACACATTTATTTTACCGAGAGCCAAATGCAATCCCACATAATACGTATAAGCAATCTGAAAGAACAATTTTCTGTGTAGGCGCTACGAAGTTTAAAAAAATCTGAGTCTCTGATTGTTACTTTTGTGTCTGCTGGAGGGAAAACGTGAGGAACAACTATTTAGAAGCACCTACAACACACGTTGTTTGTGTCTTTCTTTAATATAATTCACTGAATTACGTGACGGAAAAAATAACAAAATTCTTAGACTTAAATTAAACGAAATTGACTTATAAAAAAATAGTGTGAGAATCTTTTAGAGTTTTTTTTTTGTCACATTATTAAATTTAATAAACATTATATTGTTAAATATATTTTTAATTTAATTTAAAACATTCCTTTAAATTTTAGCCTTCGAGCATGAAATCACAATATTATTGTGATTTAAAAAAATAAAATTAAAAAATGAATTTGTATCAAATAAATTGAACAATACATGCAGGAAAATAAAGAGGCACAAATAGAAAGCAAAAAAATAAAAAAACCTATACAATTATTATATGAATGTTTATTGTATGTACAGACACTGGTATATAAAATTTTAACAAATGCCTTATGGCAATACCATATGTATTTATATCGAGAAATATTTAAATTAAAGTCTCCATACCAATGCATGAGTATTGCCATATAAGGTCCTAGAGAGAGAAAGAGAGAGAGAAATAAAACAGTATTATATATCACATTGTCTGTACATATTGGTATATCATAGAAAATCTCTATGGAGTAATTAAGATCTCCATCGTAATCAAGTTAGCATTTTCTTTCTCACGATTCCCAAGCGTAACCGATGGTTAAATTGCGCGATGAAGATGATGAAAACGCATAATGCGCAATCACATTAAATAAAAATATATAAAGAATAGAGAAATAGAGTCATTTTGATTGACATGACAAATTAAAGGATGTTGAAAAAGAAGAAGAAAAAAAAAGTTTACATATTATAAGCATCACACCTGCTTTTTTGAAACATTAATTTATTAGTATGATTAGTGAATGTCATCTAGTAAATCTTCACTTACAAATTATCTTTTATAAATTAAATTTTCAACTTGTTATATATATGTATAAATAGATATAAAAAAACGTATAACGAAATGTAAAAGAGAAGAAAATTTATTCTAAACATTATTTCTCTTTTGTTGATTTTATTTTAAAGAATACATTTAAAATAAAAAAAACTTTTCATATAGCATTAAATACCTTAGAGACTTTGTAACTTTGAACATTAAATAAAGACGTGTTGGAAGCAGAATTAACTTTTCAGGAAAAAATTTCTTTCAAAAACTTTTATTAGTATTATTCTTTTTGGGATGAAAAAAATACTTTTTTTTTTTAATCAAAAATTTTAATTTAAGATAAAGTACTTGTATGTTAGATCGTGAATAATTTTACAATAATTATCTTTCATTAATGATGGTTTTAACGCTATAAGAAAAGTGTCAGTTAATTAGGCGAGTTTGCTGCGGGCGGATTGTCAGATTGACAAAGAGGATTTCTAGTGTTTTGTTCTTATGCACCCATGCAGGAGGCGATATGTTAACCGCGCCTACAAGCAAAGTAACGAGCTTTTTAGAGCTCTGCACACACCAGCCATTTCAAGTCTAAAATTGAAGTACAAAAAAAAAAAAAAAAAAAAAAAAAAAAAAAAAAAAACTTAACAAGTAAGCTATCTATATAATGGTTCTTCCTCTGTTATGTATGTGTTCTATTATAATATCGCAATAACTAAATGTAAATAAAAATTTACAAAATATTGAGTATTCATTTATCTCAATTTTGCAAGTAATTCAAGAAATTAAAGAATTAAATATTTATTAAGTTTTCTTTTATCCACTTACATTTTCCAATTTTAATTAAAAATTAATTAAAAAATTAAAGCTGTGTTTACTATACAAAGCAAAATCAAATCTGATGCAAAATCAAATATTTGGCAATTGCGTATTCATTGCATATTTATATACATGCTATTGTATCTTAAATATTTGTAGCCCCCGCAATAAAAAAAACAATACACATTTGAAAGCCTAATGAATTGTCTTTTTTCTTTAATCAATTTTCAGCTTGAGTATACTCATCTACTTTCGGGTAGCTAATAAATAAGATAATAAAATCTATAATATATATATAAATCCAATCAGACTTAAGTTTTGTTGTTTACCCTCACAGTTCTCTATTGCAAACCAACAATGTCAGTGTTTGCAATGAATTCTTGTTACCACACCTCGCCCCTCTCTTGCCGAGGAACTCATGTATATTTATAAACTCTCTTACAAGCATTCAATTTATTTATTTTTTTAAATGTTTTTATTTTTATCAACAACAACGGTTATAATTAGATAAATGCAATTCTCGTTACTACATACATTTACACAAAATGATTTTTTTTCTCTCTCTCTCTCTTTTTTTTTTGTATTTAAAGTTTTGTACAACAACTTGAGATACAAGACAAAGATTTTTTTTACAGATAATAATTTATAAAAGGAATATAAAGTATAAAGGAATGTTTTCGTGAGATGCATTATTTTTCTTTGGTGAGTGGTCATGCATTGGTGATTTTGAATTTATATATATGTAACTTCAGCTCTGCTCTCTCAGTTTCAGCTATCATCCCATTGGAATTATTCTCATTTCTCAATATATTATTTCTTTACAGTCAAATTAAGGTTAATAGTAAATGGAAAACAACAACATTATATCTGTACATTTATTGAACTATAGGCTCATAATAATATTTAAACTGTTTTTCTTTTCCAATTTAAATTATTCTACGTATCAAAAAAATTAAACTTTAAAAATTTTAATCTGTATTTGATCATAATTAGGTAAAGAATTTTTAAATTTATAATATATAATCAGTCATACTTTAGTTTACTAATTTATCTTCAGTATCCATGTTTAGATTTACGACTTGTTTGCTTCTGTTTTCCCTCGAGTGCGCGAGAACCGCCGCTGATTCTGCCTCCCTGCGCTATATAGCTAATTGAATTGTTCAATTTATTATAAAATCAAAACACTCATTAAGTTAAAAAGAGGCAATTTATTTAGTGAAGAAATAAAAAACTTCAACCAGCATTTATTTTAGTTTCAAAAAAAAAAAAAAAAAAAAAAAAAAAAAAAAAAAAAAAAAAAAAAAAACGAAATAACAATAAAACTTTTAACCAGTTAACAAAATTTCCCATCACCAGCAAAGTTTTATTTCGTACACAATCGCTGGACTAAAGCAATGAACTTAAAAAAAGTTTTGATTGATCAAATTTTCTTCATCAAGAGAAAGAGAGAGAGAGAGAGAGAGAGAGAGAATGTGGAAAAAAACGTGACAAAAAAAAACTTCAACTCAATTACATTTAAAGACACCAAGTGAACGAGCACTGATTTCAATCTAAAACCAATTGTTTTTCATCTGATTATATCATTTTATTTCATCTACTTCCATATAATAATAATAATATTATTACTATAAGTTATTTTTACTATATAAAATGTTTTTATATATATTATATTTTTGTTTTAACTGCGAGATAAAAAATTTCCGCATGGTCGCACAGTTGAGGGCAGACAGCAGGTATTTCAGACACTTGGATTCCCAGTGGAGCGATCGCTCATACAATGTTCAAGGCGACTTTGTGGTTGTGCTCTCTTCTGCAAAGATCTTCATTATGCACACCACGATTTAAACACGTATTTCTAAAGCAGTCAAAACTTTATTTTCACTGCAAAAATTAAAAGTATATAATGTTATATTTTAAACTTTTGATAGTTTTAATTTAAATTGTAACACCTAAAGTTAGATTTCACACGACGGTCTAAATATATATAATTTTATGCAATATAAAATTTACTTTTCTTTGTTAGACCACAACATAAATACGTTTATATTATGGTTGTATAATCATAATTTTTAATGCCAAATATACCCGTTTAGATTGACAAGTGTACCTAATTCAAATTGAATTTATGTTACGATTAAATTGTAAAATAAACTTTTACAGTATTCTGTATGAACCTTACCTAAAATCATCATTCGTTCAAGATGTTCGATGAGTATATGGAAAAAATATTTTTATACCAATATTGGAAAATATTAATTAGAAAAGATGATTACTGATTTTACTTTGACAATTTTAATAATAATATTTACAGAATGAAGACTTGATATTTACTTTGGAAACGTCATTTGAAATTTTAATTAGTTCCCAACTTTTTACGTACGTATAAAAATGTGATAAATGAAAGATGGGTCTCATAATTTATTCATACAATTACTTTTAGAGAGTTTCAAAATAATTTAGAATTTCTATTACTTATTTTATGTTTTGAAAAATAGTCACCTGCATGTGGACTTTGGTTAAAATGTATTTATACAGTTACTGTGTTTTATCGTTGAATTTGAAAATATGACCAAACATTAAAGCCATAGACCTCATAAAACAACATGTGCTTTTTAATGAATAAACGCGAAATGGGATCTTCAAAACTGATGACAATTTTTACCAGAATGGTAGCCCCACGGGAGAGCGTGAAAATACTGTAAAGTATGCAATTTGCGTGACTGTTCATGTTTCTGACGTCAGAAAGTTTCAGAAACATGCAAAAATTAGTAAAAAAAAAAAAAAAAAAAAATGTTGTGCAGGTTGCATAAATCGAAATTTTCTGATCACTGCTTCGGAGCTACAGTTGGGTTTTGAGATAAACCAAATTTATTTATGTAATTACCATCAAAATCAAGTGTTTTGTTATATAAATGCTAATGTTTTCTTCTGGTTTATTCCTTTAAGTATAAATTTTAAGCTTTTTATTACATAAGCGCAAACTTCCATGCTTGATAGCTCTATAGATTTACACGAAAAACTATATAAATAGTTCCTAAAAATGAGCTATTAGGAACTCAATACATCATGTAGAAACAAATAAGAGTAAACGTTAACTATTTTTAAGTTTTGCTGTGTGCTTTAAATTCAATGCTACATTTGCAATATGACATTTTTGTTTTATGCAGCACTTACAATTAATGTACTTCATTACAATGAAAAGGATATTTCATTGAATTAGATTTTTTTCGGAAGTTCTTTTGTTTAAAAGTTTTGCGAAAAACCACATCACGGATGACTTTGCGGGCTTACCACACCACACTTTTTTAGGTTGCAATTTCTATACTCTTCATGCACCCTCTTGAAAAAAGCCACATTCATCAAACCAACCGCGAGATATCGCTTCATTTCCTAAATTTATTCCTTGCCACATTCAGCGTGACATTGTGGTATACCATTATATAATATTTATTTTGAAATAAATAAAATCTACTATAATTGTGGTTTCAAAAAAAAAAAAAAAAAAAAAAATCATTAACTTTTTTTTTTCAATTATTAATGCCGTAAAAATTCTGTTTACAATCTTTGCTTTTCATCTTTTCTTTCCTTTTTTTCTCTCCTCTGCTTTCCTTTCATCATTTTTTTTACTTAACATTTTTTAAATACTGAAGTGGGAGTTAAAGAAAAAGATTTTCTTCTTTTTTTTTTTTTTTTTTTTTTTTTTTAAAGTATGCTATTTTTTATTATGGTATTCTATTTGTGAATAAAAAAAAAGTTACTTGTTAATAAAATTAGCATAATTTTTTTATTCTGTCAATACTAAATAAAAACCTTTCAAAAGTTTTTCTAGCGTAAATTTTGAAACATCGGCAAATTTAATCAAACTAACGAGGCGTTAATCCTTTTTATATAACTTATAAATAATGAGAATTGATATAATTTTTTACGTATATATATACATACACACACACATAACAATCTTTTTACTACTTTTTTTTAATTCAATTAAAAAAGTGTTTTAAATTGGAAGTGATTAATTTAATGTAAAAAGTAAGGAAATTTTGGACAAAAAAAATTTGCAAGTTAATATATATTTAATTTTTATACTACATAGGTGTTTCAACGAGGTTATCAGGTATTTGAAATGAAATTTATATAATGAACAAAATTGTAACAGAACAGGGAGGTCGACTTGACAAAAAAAAAAAAAAAAAAAAAAAAAAAATCACATTACTGTGAGCGGCTTTCTCTGTATTGCATTCCAAAAAGTCTTTTTCTATAAATACTATTAAAAAAAATCACAACCATGGAAAGCACACACATTAAATACAACTTTGGTAAAGAAAGCCGACTTCTTGCTTATAGTATATACTAGTATATAGTATATTACTGTACATACATAAAATATGTATTTTTTAAATCTTTTTCTTTACAAGGCTTTACTTTTAATGATTTCTTGTGACTTATGTGACAACTCGCGGATTTAATTTTATTGCGCATTAAAAACAAATTAATATAAAATACAGCAAAGTGCTGCTATAGCAATAACAATTTATTTTCATTTTTTTTTTCTTAAAGAGGAGCGTATACTACTTTCTAATTGTTTTATATATATATATAATATATAATATTGTTTTGACATTTCATTTTTCTTTCAAAAGTAATTACTCGTTCTTTACTATATAGCTATTTATTTTAATGGGGTAAAAGTGACCAATGTAAGTTCTGTTTATGGTAGTACTCATATATTGCGAGGGTTAATTGAATTTTACTTTCATTAAATAAAGAGAGAGAGAAAAAATATATTTGGATTGTTGTAGTTAATTGAAGGAAAACTTTTTTTTTTATGAAAAACTCTTTTGTTATTTCGTATTCATAAAAACAAAAAGTGCTTGTAAAATATGAATGCCAAACACTAGTTACGAGTATTTTATACTTTCTTTTCACGTCCAATGCTGGTATATTACTGCAGTATAATATGTTTGTATTATATTATATTACGTATTTACAGCTGTTATCAAGAAAACATCTCTTTCAAATAATACAATATATTTGAGTCTACGACCCTTCTCTGGACAGATGATACCACCTTGTGAGCAGTTAGATAAGAAAGAGTTATAATATCGAAGAGAACAATCTGACGCACAAACTTCCGTGACATTTTTGACACCAAAAAACATTCAAATCTGACAGCTCGTCCAGCTTGCAATACGATCACTTTTCCCTTCTGTTACGTTTCATAATAAACAATTCATCTTCTTCTTTTACACCTTTTTTCTTTTTCTATGTTTTTGACACTTACAAATATTTAGAATTATAAAAGTGACATTTTTTTTTCTTTGCACACCGGACTGAAAAGATTGAAATTCCTTTTTATTTTCTATTAAAATGAATGCAGCTAAAAAAAAAAAAAAAAAAAAAAAAAAAAAAAAAAAAAAAAAAAAAAAAAGGAATATTGACCAACCTAACATAAAATTTTAAGGTTAATTTTGAATTATTCATGTGATAATATAAAATGGAAACAATAAAAAATAAACAAATATATAGACCTATGTATATAATGATTTTTTAAAATTAACTTAAATTTTTTGTGATATTATGATAAAGGTTTTCTTACGAATAATTTTTGTTTATTTTGTTAACATGTTAGCTTGGTATGTTTTTGTTAACTAATATTTCCATTATATAATATATATTACGACCTGGTTGTTAGAATTTTTTATCACTTCACTGTAAACGTTAAATAATATGAGACATCCAAAGATTATACTGTGCGTGTAACAAAATATATAGCAAATTTAAATACTATGATATATATAAAACTTTCATAGTGCACTACTAGTAAAAATACGGTATATAAATGTAATATATATATATATATATTTTTTTTAACATTATTACAATACTATTTGAATAAATATTATGAGAAGGATAATCTTAAAAAGAGGAAGATGTGTATTTCATTTCTATAAGATGAGAAGTTTTAAACATGATACATTATAGAGAGCGCAGCAGGATAAAAATACAACCCGCACAACAAAACTGTCTGCCTGCATTACTTTGACGAATACAAAAAAAGTGGTTTTCGTGACAGAAAAGAAATAATTTTTCTTATAACATTGTTGTATATAATATGAACCATACAGTAATATTTTTATAGCTTTTGAACGTCGTCGCATTTCTCTTATGGTTCATACCACACACATATACATACTCTACCAACTTTATGACCCATTGGTGTACGTGTTACTTTATACATACTCTTGTTTTTTTTTTTAGTGATTGAATCTTTTATGTACCATGACTATCAACTCTTTATTTTTTTACATATATGTGTGTGTATGTGTAAAACTATGTTAATAAATCTTTATCTTTTCTCTTTTTTTATTATTAATGTTTAAAAGTTGGAAATGTTTAATTCTGGTTAAAAGATATATTGGAAGGTTTATAATATTGAAAAAAATCATGTTAGTTGTGAAGAGAGTTTTTTTTTCTCTCTTCTTCTTTTGACTAAATTCATGGATCAAGAGTGTGAGTAGTATTAAGTTTTCCCAAAAAGAAAGAAATTTAATCAACGTCAGGATACTTTTTAATAAGAAATAAATGGGAAGTCATTCGTTTGTTGAACGCAAAAGTCAACTAATATCGATCTTACAATAAAAGAACACGAGAAATTTTAAGGATTCATCTGGTGACATTAAACCTTACAACACTTTCGTGGTAATCTTAAGCAAAGCTCTTTTTTTTTTTTTTTTTTTTTTTTTTATATCTCTACAAAGCTTGAATACAACGAAAAAGGATAATATTTTATAAAATACATTGTATAAAATTACATCCCTATATAATATATTTTACGCACCATATCATTTATGTCATATGTTTCTACATTTAAAGTATAATAAAAAGAAAGTACATGCGCGTATCATGTGACTGAAAAAAGGGAGTAAGAGAGAGAATAATTTTTGCTATTGTGTATAGAGAGTATAAAACTGTATTAATAAAAGTAAAATACACAAAAAATTACTTTTGTCGAGCTAATTTAGAGAAATTACAAACGTAAATTGGAAGGTTGTATAATGGACAAAATATGTGTAACTTGTTTTTTCCTCTTTTTTTTATTATTTAAAACCCCCTTTGAAACTTCCTGCATGTAAATAAACAATAATATTTTTAAATTGTGTTTCGTATTCTCTCTCTCTCTCTCTCACATCTATATTTTTCAAAATCAGCATTTAAAAACAGTAAAAAAAATTAAAATTTTTTCAAACACGAAAAATTATTTTTTCCCATTAAATTCTATGTTTATATATTTATTGATAAAAAGCTGACTTGAAAAAAATAAATTATTTAATTAGCATAAATTTAATAAATAAAAAACAACATGACAACAAATCCAATATATATTTAATTAATGATATTCAATTAAAAATTAAAAAAAAATTATATAACAAAAAGAAATAAATAAAACATAGATTTAATGTAGTTATAAATTTTTAATGAGGCGTGTGTTTATATAATGTTTATGAGGATGTTATTTATAGTTTGGTATAGTCTTAAACACATTTTGAATATTGATGAACATTTATCAAGATTTTGATCCATGTCATGAAATATCACGCTTCTATGTGAAATTCGTGGGTATTAAGATTTTGGCATGTTATATTTTGTTACCCTCAAAGCTATTATAAACCTTATAAAATATACTCGAGCTCTTGAAACATCTCTACGATGTGATTCTAGTGTTAATTGGCCACAAGTTTCAAGTATCTGCTGCAGGGAAAGCTGTCTGTTCTCAAGATTTTCTCTCTCTCTCTCTCTCTCTCTCTCTCTCTCTCTCTCTCTCTCTCTCTCTCTCTCTCTCTTCTGTATCCACGATCAATAGAAAAGAAGAACCAAGCGATAAAGCCGAAAGAAAGATTTCAAATTGCAATGTTATTCCCTTTTTTTATATACATCTCATCCAAGTATTTCTTTCTCATTTTCTTCCAGCTTTTATAGTACTTACATCAAATATTTTCCTTTACCTTTTGTATTTATATTTATAGGAATAAGATTATAAAATAGACACATTTTTTATTTATATTATGCTGCAGAAAAAGTTAATAATTTAAATTACATATTAATTTTTTTCATCTTATTTTCTTTTTTATGTATTTTATATATAGAAATAATTGGAGAGGATGAGAATACACTGAAAGAGTCATTAGGAAGAATTATGATTTATAAAGATTTAATGTTATTAAAGGGAAAAATGACTGAGTATTTTTTGTATCATTCTTTAGAACGCCCTAACGTTTTTAATCAAGTAAAAATCTTCTATAAAAAATATTTTCTTTCATCTTATTCAATTTGTCTTATAAATTAACAAAAAAATAAATGTTTATTTTATATTATATATATATATATATATATATATATATATATATATATATATATATATATATATATATATATAAAAAGTTGTGAGTTAAAAACACAAGGAGAGAAACGTACCGGCAATGCAGCTCTAGGAGTCAACAATCAAGCATTGTTGTTACAAGAGCTATATAGTCACAGTTTTTACAAGTTTTGTTCTCCATTTTAGAATAAATACAGCTGCTTTCGAAAATTTAACACGGTGCATCTTTTGAATTGTTAAAAATATAAGCTTTGTTTGTTCTTCCTTCCTTTATTTTTTATTTTTTATTCATGGAGCGTAGCTGACTCTGCAGTTTTGTACACTTTACAAGATCTTGACAGCGCTGCATCTTGTAAAGACGATGCTCTTCTATATAAATAGAGACAATATTGACATTGACAGCGTAACCCATTTTTATTGAATAATTTTTTTGTTTACATTTAAACATCAGTTATAACATCTTTCTGTAGGCTTCCATTTCATTCAAATTTAATTGAATTAGTTATAGCACCCACGCCAAAAAAAAAAAAAAAAAGGGGGGGGGGGAATAAATTAAATATTTTCCCCTTTATATTTTGCATAAACAAAAGTAAAAATTGTTTTTTTTTCTTGGCTTCTTAGTGATGCAGTTGATACGTTATTAAAAAAAAAAAGTATAAGGTATATATTCAGAGAGTGCTTTCACTTGGTGTTTATTTGCTAAAAACTGTTCCATAATTCTTCTTTTAAAATTTCTTTCAAGACTTTTTAACGATACGAGTACTTAAAAACAAACTGAAATAAGAAATAGAATAGAGGAAAATCTTTTTTTCCAAAAAAAATAGTGAGAATTTAAATGATATACGTTGTAAGGGAAAAAAATCGATTTAAAAATATTTTAATAAGAAATAAGATATGAGTTTTTGGTTTGATATAATATTTATTCAAGGATTTTTCTCTAAAAAGTATAGAAAAAGAAACCAAAATGATATGCATAATAATATTGAAAAAGAATGTAAGGATCAAATTTCAGTTTGCTCCCCATTTTTTTTTCTTTCTAGGGCAAAAAAAAAAAAAAAAAAAAAAAAAAGCTGATATGAGAGAGATAAAAGCTTTATTATCTCAGAAAATCTTTTTGGTATGAAATTTGCGGGTATGACAAGGAGTGAAAAGGTATTGAACAGAGGGATTTCGATTGCTTGCTTGACTGAAGCGAAATTTGATTCCTCTTGGTCGTCCTAGCTCACCGGTCCTCTCTCTCTCTCTCTCTCTCTCTCTCTCTCTCTCTCTCTCTCTCGTATCAAGTATCGAAATATTTTAGCGTTGCCCGGAGCTTCGATGTAGTGGACCTACTGGAATATAATGAAAAAAAAAACAAAAAAAAAAAAACAAACTGGAATGCCTTGTTTTCATTCTTTCGTGTCATGTCATGCACAAGAATCGACTCTCCATAAATACGCTAATATAATAATAATAATGACTGTTTATTTTGGTAGCTTTTATTGTTATTAATTCTTGCATTCCAACTTCTTTAGATAATCGCATTAAATGGAAATGAGTTAGCATTTTCTTTTTATTAATCTAAGTATTCAAATTATTGTTTAAAAATATGAGGGTTTAACTATATTTACCACTTCAAAATAACAGATGGAAAAATTTTCAATTTTTCTTAAAATGCTCTTTCTTATTTACAATAATGGTAAAATTGCAATCTTGGTTGAGCGTACTGTATAATATAGATAAAATGAAAACTTAGATTTAAAATATTTTTTTAAAATCTTAAAGGATTTAGAAAAAAAAAATAATAATAAGCTGTATATATTTTTGCATTTAAAGTAAAATTGTGCATAGAGATTACGAATTAGTAGCTTCTTTAGAAACTTTCTTTGTCATTAAGCAACAAAAGATTTCTTATATATATATATAGTATATACATACATACATACAGTATTTAATATTTTGCAAGTAACGGAACAACGAGTAGAGAGAACCAAAGTCTGCTAAATTGGACTCTCATCTCGCGACAGTTACAACAGTGGCGCGACTTAAATTTATAGCCACAACTATAACAACTTACTTTACAGCCAGAAATTATGAGTGAATTAAATCTTAAAAGCTTCTTTATTCTTTTTTTACAAAAGAGATTTATGAAAATGCTTATTTTCTTCTTTTCTATGGCAAACTAAAAATTTGTGTCTGTGTGTGTATTATATACATTATATATATAATACAGAAAGTTTTATTTTTCTTTATATGATATGAAATATAAATTCATGTGATATTGAATTTTTATTTTTCTTAAAAAAAAAAAAAAAAAAAAAAAAAAAAAAAAAAAAAAAGTGCGTATTTACGTAAGAAAATTTAAGTTTTGTGAAATATGTGTGTTACAGAGATCTGCATTACACTGTCTCAAAACAATAAATCATTGTTTTTAGATATTTATCAAAAAAAGAAAAGTAATGTTCAAGCAGGCTTTATTTTACAAAAATAATAAATTTGAAAGAATTTTTCTTATATAAAAGCTATTTTATAATAAGTTCAACTGTTATATATTTTTTTTTATATATATCGATGTTGGGATGCAGAAATGCGACCGATGAGAAAAATCATGAGGTTTTTACTCATGATTTTTCTCATCGGTCGCATTTCTGCATCCCAACATCGAATGTATTCTATTTTGTTGTTTTAATTATTAAAATCTGTGACTTATTGTAATGAAGTCCCAAATTAAACCATAAAATAACTTATATAATAATATTATCATTTCAATTTAATTCAATTACAAGAAATTACTTAATTACTTTATATGTAATGCAATACTACACTGGTGAGAAAGGAAAATTTACATATTTATTCCAATGACTCTTATGTATACTGTATATATCCACAAACCAAATTGTTACAGACATATATTTTTATTTAACACTTCTTGGTAATAAATCTTCATATAGGGTCAAGTTTCCATCGATGTTTATGTATACCTTTTACCATTATTTATCAATTGATTGTTTCTTAATGTAAATGAAATAAAGAGGAGCTGCTCATCCTATTGCAAGTGTGGGAAAAGTGCTGACTGAGTGGAATGTTAAAGAACCTCATCATATAAAAGGTCAAACTGCATATCACTTAAAAAGACACGTCTTTTTTTTTTTTTTTTTTTTTTTTTTTCTTTTTTTTTTTTACAACGACCTTGGTGATGTAATTGTCGTGAGTACTTCTTAGAAAATATAATCTTGGAAGAAAAAAATCCTCACGTGAATGTCATGAGTATTGTTGACTTTTAGGCTTGGATCCCTCTGTTTCAATTGCTTCTGAAGTTTATTTAAGTAAGAAACACAATAAAAATTGTTGAAAGGTCAAATATAAAATATAATATGAGATGTTGATACTAGATAATACAAACCATTTTTTTTCACTCATTTTTCTAGATTTTTTTATTTACTTTGTTTTTAAAGATCCAAAAACCCAAGAGTTTGGTTTCTAAAGAAGAAAAAAAAATGAGAAGATTTACAAACAATTTGCTTAAATATTGACTTTTGATATATATACCCTTGAGAAAAGTTGTAATAAAATACAAAAACCTTATTAATGGTTAATATGCAAAGAAAAACATTCTGTTTTACGGTTGCAAAATGATATAATTTAGTTATATTTTGTGTACAGCTCGCGGTTATTTTCTTTTCGTTTCCATACTAAAAATATATAAATATAGAAAGAGAAATGTAAAAATTGATGTTAAAATCTCTCTCTCTCTCTCTCTCTTTTCTATTAAACTTTATAAATTGAATTTTATTTTATTTACTTTAAATAAATCTGTAAAATTGGTTTTACACACGGGGATATTATTTTCTAGTTGAAACAACAGGTTAATTATCTAAAGTGTTGTACGCATAAGGCTTGTTCCATTAATGTTAAATTTCATTTAAACGTAATCTCAAAAGAATAAACTCTATAAAAGATTTAAAAAAAAGAAAAAGTACGCATAAATTTTTTTAAGGAGCTTGTTTGTTTTCGTAGCCCCGAAATATTATACACAATATATAAAATCAATGTTATATCATTTTTTTTTCAATTCAATCTATAACAATAGTAACTATTATATTTGTTTGTTGTACAATTAAATAATAATATGTTGAAAAATATAATTTTAAAAATTGTTTGCTTTATTGTACGTACGTTGGTAATTTAAGAAAATATAAATTAGTTCATGAAATGATATGGAGGTCATCAGATAAAGATGCCAAAATTTTGAAAAGCAACTTTTTAAAACTGTAATTTTATGTCTCAATTTAATATCAATTTATCAATTTTTTTTTCTTTTAGTTAATATAGACGCTCAACTTCATTAATCATTTAATTTAAAATGTATGGTAAAAATTTTAAAATTTTACAAATTTTATTTTTACATTTTTACTTTGTGCTGTATACTTATTAGTGTAAACAAAAACTGGTGTGAAAAATTAACTTTTTACAAAGTTGTGAAAATAATAAATTGAATGTTGTGTACTTTTCTGTAACAAAAGGATATTATTAATTAACGATTTTATTTTGTTTTAGCTCGCGGGATGGTAGCACGGCTGTTGTGGCTGCTTTTGCTATTGTTGGTGGCTGCTGAAAGCGTGCAAGCCAAAGCAACCGTCAGTGAGGAGGCAACCACAGAATTTTGTAAGTAAACTTAAACTCAAAATCCGGGACTCGTAAACACAAAATGTTTGCTTTGAATCTACAAGCTAAATACTATAAGCAAAACGGATCCTTTAAAATATCAAGCATGTTCAAATTTTCTCATGAGCTCGACCTTTCCGCCGCTCTTATTCCACTCTAACTTTTATTGTATATATTTGCTTTGTATAGTAAAATTTAATAGTCAGAATTTTTAGAAAATTAAAACTAAAAGCGTGTAGAGTATAAATGTGAATAAAAGAACAGAAAATTTTAACCAAAATATATAAACCTAACATTTACATTTTTAACTATAGCAATTATTTTTGTTCACAAGTACAAAAATGAACAGCCAGACATTATTTTCTCCAAAATATTTGAAAACTTTCAAAATTGTATAATGACTTTAATTCCATGATATCGTATTCTAAATTAGAACTGAAAATTAGTATAGCTTCACTTCTATTTTTATTTTAACAATATAGGTTAAACTAAAAATAATTTCAACATTATTTTTATGACAGTGAAATATTACGTCACTACTTTATTTGTTTAAAGTTTTACACATCATCTCAAATTTATAAGATAATTGAGCTTAATTAGACGTATAATAATATAGAATTAATTATTAACTTGCAAGTCATCGGTTAATAGAAAAATAAAAAAAAAGTGTCAAATTTGTCAAATTAATTCTTACGAAGTCACGGGGAAAAAAATGGAAATGATCATTACATCATTGTAAAAATTCGAATCAATAAACTAATTTTTTTAAAATAATAATTAACGACACTTTTATTATTATTATTATTATTATTTTTGCATGAAATTATGTCTTTTAACCTTTTTATTTATCATCAGTATTCATTGTTATTATTACTGTATACTACCATATATTTTTTATTATAAAAAAACAAACATAATTTTTATATATAGCATGCAAATTTTAATTACAATTTTAAATAGAATTTCTTTTGTTGAAAATTGTATTTTTAATGTTATACAGTATACTGTACATGAAAAAATATCCATCTATCCAACATGAAACTTTGATTATTCTCTATATAATGTCGTTTAATTTAAAACATACTAGACTCAATATATTATTATATAGTGTTATTTAGAAACATTTGTTATTTACTTTTTACATTACCTTTTAAATTGTTCATTCTATCCGTATGAACACAGATTGAACTTGTTCCAACTAAATCGTTACTTTTTATCGCTCCATTACATTCACCCTTTTATATTTTTTACCACCCTGTTTTGGCAAACAAAAAAGTTTTGTCTTATAAAAAAAAATGTGCTAAAAAAAGAAGAAAAAAAAAAAAAAAGGAGGGAGAGTATAATAAAGTGCAAAATTAGATGCGTTGAAATAACATTGAAAAGATGTAACTTTTCTTTTTCTCTCTTATTCAAAAGTTTGTTTAGTTCAAAGTTAAACATACTCTGTGCCATTTTTTATTTATATATATATCATAAAAAAGTTATATTTGTCAATTTTTAGCATATCAAACTAATGACATAATGTGATAAAAATATACATCAATCGTGGGGGAAATAATCAAAATGTGTTTCACAATTTTCAAAGGTATATATTATATGATATGAGTATTATAATATATCTCTCACTGCAAAATGCATATTGTACAATTTTGACATTTATTGGACTATCTGTCTTTCCATAGTACAATTACAATGACTCTAAGCTCTTTACCCTAACTTGCCCGCAAAAAAATATTATATTATTATATATGATACACTTTTTGTATAAAAGCCAAAATGTAACTTAACGTATATATATTTTGGGAAGGTAAAATGTGCGTTCTGATAAAAAGTAGATATACATGTCGAGTACTGTATAGGCTTTGTAGAAAATATAAGTTATATTTTTAATTAAAATGCGTTTTTTTTTTCAGGGTATATAATAGTATAATGTCAACATTCCCATCAATCATGATTGACGTGTTTTTAACTTATATATGATAAAGAGGATAATATTTCATACGCAAGTTTACGTTATTATTACTCTTTTTTTCATCACTTCTTTACAATGGGGATGGATATATGTTTATATGCACGGTTATAACGTAATGCAAAAGCAAACAGGATTATTATTATTAATTCATCATTCTGTTTTTCTGTGTATAACCATGGCACTTGCGCTCAGAATAACGATAACATTGTTGTTTTTTTAGTTGCTTTTATGTAAGGCTATAGTTACAGATTTATTTCATTTTTGAAATAATATTTAAGCAATAAGATCATATAGCTATATTAAAAAGAATGTTAAATATTTTCACGCAGATAATTAAATATGTCTGTAAAATCTCACGAAAATGGTAAATAATATTTTAACTTGATATAAATTATTATAGAGAAATCTCAGTGAAAACAACTTAACTGCTATATTAAATTGTAATATAAAACAACTGACACATTATTTTCCAATAGTAATAAATTTTTTAATTTATATATATATATATATATATTTCTGCACATCTCAGTTTTCACACATTTTTGTAGGTTCAAGTCACGTAGTTGGCGCCGCAACCCGCAGCGACTCGCGACAAACAAAACTCCCTTTGCTTATTTCGTTGTGTGCCTTGACTTTTGCGATGTTTCGCTAAAGTGCTAATGTAATGTACGTCCATTTATTATATACACTTTCTTCATGGGTGGTCGGTCAAAAAATAAAATAAAATATAATGAGGTAGCACTAATAAAATTTTGGTGTGTTTTAGCAACACGGTTATATAATACCTCTTGTTTTAACTAGATTTATTATTAAAAGCTAATAAAATAATAACTTATCAATAATATGTCCATATTATATGCTTTTAAGTTTAAGTCACTATCATAATTTTTAGAAGTAGATATAGCAGTATACATATATTTATTTATTATTATTTTGCTTCCCTTTTAAGTTATTTATTTCATAAATAATATACTACTAATTTATCGTATGGTATATTCGATTTATAATATACTGTCAATAAAAATAAATGAAATTTCGGAGACTTTTCTCCATTTATACGAAAGAAAAAAAAAATCTACGGTATTGTTTATTTTATTATTATTTTTCTTCTTCTTCAGCAAAACAGTACATTTTTTAATACAGAGTATAAAAAACAAACATCGTCCGGATTTAAAATTTAAAATTAAACAACGTAGACTATACCAAAACTAAATCAATACGCATTTATTGTCTTTGCATTCATCTCATTTTGTATATATAATTCTAAAAATTCAATAAACAAATACCAGTATACTGCGTATAACATTTTTTTTTTACTTAATTTGTATATATAGATATAATAAACTCTTTTTTTTTATTATTTAAAAAGTTAGATTAAATATTTGACATTTAATTGTTACAAAAGCCACACCGTGACTATATTGTAATATTTATAATATGGAGAGAGAGAGAGAGAGAGAGAGAGAGAGAGAGAGAGAGAGAGAGAGAGAGAGAGAGAGGGAGAAGGTAAAATTTTGTTCGTGAACATTATACGGAATAGAGTAGAGTACTGTACATAGTGGAGGATGTTTCACATAATATACTGTATGTATACCCACTAGTTGAGGTTCATGAAGAGTTAATTAGTTTCTACGTATGTATGTATGTAAGTTCTAGTATATATTATTCTATAGAGAGCTACATACACAATGGTAATATATATAAATACAGAACTCTGAGATTATATGCCTTACAGCAGTTTTGCCTACGCGACAATATACTACTGCACTGCCTTTTTGCCATGTTCAATACGTTCATTATAGAACATTTATATAAAAAAATCTCTCTATCTCTCTCTTTAACAACTTTTGCCCATAGGAAGAGTAAGTAACCTCTTTTTTTTATGCCAAGAATATAAAAAAATATATTATACAAAGTAATATTTTTTATCTTATTTAATATTAAAAATTTTATATGTGAAATTAATTTTATTTTAATATAATTTAATAATAATATTTTAAAATTAAGTTTATAAAAATAATAATGAAAAATAGCGCATATAACCACACACACACACTCTTATATATATATATATATATATATATATATATATATATATATATATATATATATATATATATATATATATATATATATATATATATATATATATATATTATATATATATATATATATATATATATATATATATATATATATATATATATATATATATATATATATATATATATATAATATTACTATAGTGCATATATATTATATAACAATTTTTAAAAGATACTTCAAATTGAATTTCGTTTTTTATGTGTGTATAATGTTTATTACGACTATGTAAAGGAAGCGGATCTTTATATACTTATAGGTTAAAAAGTGTTTGCTGTATACGTTGGTCTTTTTTTTTTTTTTTTTTTTATGTAACATTTACATGAAAAGATAATTTAAAAATTTTATGATCCTCATAAAGCTTACTTTTTTTTCATCATCTTTATTTTTGTTTTATTTAATATACGATGATATTTTGTTTTTAAATGATAAATAAAAGATCGGCTTGTTTAAAAAAAAACTTGACAAATTTCTACTATGTGTGTGAACAAATTTAATCACACCTTTTTAATTTTTTTATAATGATCCATAAATCGCGCTCTAGGAAAAAAAAAAAAAAAAACGTTGGAGGTCCCACTAAAAAAAAATAAAAAAAAAAAAAGTAAGAAGCGCGGTCGCTAAAAAAGGTTGTAAAACACTTTCGGAGTTGAAGCCTTCGCCATTACACATTTATCAACTAAAACCTGCTGGTTAAGCTGAGGCCAAAAACAAATTAAACTTAGTATACACAACTATTTAGTATTTTTATTTATGTTTATATATAAAAAAGAAAGGCTTTTTGTAATATTTTTCGTAAATACATTAAAGTTTTTTTTTATATAAAATTCTTTGATGTTGAACGTAGATATATACTAAAGACATAAAGAATTTCTTAAACACTTTTTAAAAAAAATAAAGCTCTTTTCTTTTTTCTAACGAGAAAGGTGGATTTTGGTGTCGTGGGAAATATTTAAACGTTTGTTAAAGTAATTTTTAGCATCTATTTCAATATTTCCTGCTATTATTCATTTTCAGATCTTTATGTTTAAGTATAAAAATTCATTTCAAATAATATACTGGAATGTGTATGAAAAATATAAAAGAAAAAAAAACTTTTAATGTTTTTATATGAGAGAGAGAGAGAGAGAGAGAGAGAGAGAGAGAGAGAGAGAGAGAGAGAGAGAGAGAGAGAGAATATCAGAATAGGTTCGCAAGGTACTGTACCTATAGCAGAAGTAGATTTAAACTTTTATGAACTTTGCTTCACTTCTATTTTTATTTATATCGGGGAAAAAACTAAAAAAAAAAAAAACTTATATTACATCTCCTGTCAAAACTTTTTAAAAAGAATATATACATATTATTTGATTTAGTATTTTAACTTTGAAGTTCAATACCATTACGCACGTAACATTTTCTAAGGTAAAGATGGATGGAATATTTTTTTCGGATAATATATAAGAAAAAAAAAAGTTAGAGTGATTTTTCATATAATAGATTTTTTTTTCTGTCTAGCTTTATTTATAATTATTATTATCATATATAATTTACATATTTTACATTTACATTTTTTGTTTGATGGCCACACTTCTACAAGTATAAATAACATGAAATTATTATAGCATGAGCTCTCAAAAACTCTCTTACTAGACTTTTTTTGAAATACACAGAAGTATAAAGAAAGAAACTTAACTGTACTGTATTTAATGCAGCTCATTTGTTTAAATATTGAGCTTTTATAAGATTTTAATATCATAGAAGTAAGTACTTATAAAGTTGAACCACATAAAAGTAATTTCAAATATATAAAGCTTATACATTTATACAAACTGCGTTCATAACATTTGACCAAAAACATTAATTTTTGTTGAAATATCAAAAACGATAAACGTTTCTACTCATCTTTAAAGTAGAGAACGATTATTGATATTTTGTATTAGAATTTTCTTTGATTTTACTGTTATGATGTAAATTACTTACACTGGATTAGGTGATCAACTGATCATTGTTTTACGAGTATAAATTTAATACCTCTACAATATATATATATATATATATATATATATATATATATATATATATATATATATATATATATATATATATATATATATATATATATATAATGCTGGGGTAATCAAATTGTCATTGAAGCGAGAGATCAATAGACACGACGTGTGTAAAATTTACAATCACTCGTCCATGACTTGGTCAGAAACATGCAAGCAAACATAGAGAATAACTCGACCCGTACCCATGTTTGTCCATTCATGCAAACCAATTTGTAAAATATAAAGCCAATTTTCATCCTACTTTATTATAAAATATATACGTACATGTTGTACAATTTAGTTTTCAGGGCAAAATAATATTTAAAAGAAAAAAAATGTACTATTATATATTATATTGAATTTCTGCTCTCGTATTTTGCCTTTGATATTGCGTATTTTATAATTAATATTACTATTTACGTATAATTATTTGAAAAGTATTAGTTTTTAAATGTAAAACAATAAATGTTATCAACATGTAATTAATTTTAAAATTCAATGTTGTATTCGTGTATAATTATTATTACTATACAGTATGTAATATAATTTGATGCTACACAATACCCGCAATACTGGCAATAGTTTTTTATATATATTTTTTATTATTATTATTTATAATATATTATTCAAAAATTATTATGGAACACTAAAGATAAAATTTTAAAGGTACCGCATTGATGTATATAAGTGTCAAGCTATATAGGGTTGACCTTATACTAAAGAATTTTAAATTACGATTAGTAGAAGATTTAATGATACTTCTTGTCACTATATACTGTTGTAATTTTATCATGCACCAATTTTTTCCCCTCTTCAGCTATAACAAACTTACCCCATGTCACATAAATTGTTTGTTGGTTACTTTTTTTTCCAAAAAAAATTTACATAAAAAAATTCCCAGGTTTACTTTTTTATAGGAATTTTTATCATTTGCTATAGTCCATCACTTTGATTTACTGTTTATCACCTCCCCCTCTATATATAAATATATAAATATATATAATACATTATAATATTAAATGTATTAGCCTCTCTGTTACCGACGTAAAAAGTATACTCGGTAGTAAGTCGAAGTTGACAGTTAATGTGATGACACCTGATACAATTTACTGATCTTTTTATATAGTGTTGCTCTTCAACTGAAATAATATATTATATTATAGTTATATTGGTTCTAGAGCGTGAAATAGAAACGGCAATATAGTATAAAACTTCCTGAAGTTGAGAAGTTGTTATACGTTTTTTTGTCAATAATAATTTACATTTTTAATTATTAAAATCAAAATGTGTTTTCAATTAACGTTAAATGTTATTAATAATGATAAATGAGTGCTTTTTAACGTTGTTAAATTGTGTTTCTAATTAGATTGATATATTGATTGATAGATTGTTTAACTGAACAGTATAGTAGAAGACACAAATCTAATTATGCACTCTTTCAAAGTTTCTTAACGCTAAAAAAGAAAGAAAGAAAAAAAAAAAAAAAAGGCTATATATTATTACTGTAATCATGATAGATCGGAGAAAACAGAAGAATAAGATTATTTTGTATTTTTAGTTGTTTTTTCTTCTTATGCAAAATGTAATATATTCACAGAGCAGAAGGTTATTTGCAAATAAAATACACAGAGGTAAACTTATTTTACTGTTTAGTATATTATATTGACTATAAAAAAAAACAGCCTTACCTACGCATATTATATTACAGGTCCCATCTGGCTTTTCAATTGATGGGGTATAAATAAATAACGTTGTTCTTTATTTTATTTTTCAGCTCTGACGTGCTACACTTGCGTGAACGTGTCTGACAACGAGGTGTGCAATCAGTTCGCCATCGACCGCCCCTGCCCACCAGGTGAGTCACTTGAATGAGTCACCATCGCGTGCGGGGGTTCCCCAAGAATTTCGTGTACATGTCAAGCTTTTCGAGAACCCTATAGTCAAATTATTCCATATATAAATCTGATTAATATGATGACTATTTCAATTTCATATAAGACATTTTCAAGTTATAAATGATAAATTTCCCTGTTGATTTCAATAAAAAGTATAATAATAAAAACTAAACGAATCTTAAAACTTTTTGTTATAAGTTATTAAATAACGCTTTGCTTTGTGGTGTAGATTTAATTTTTCAGTCAAAAGTGACTTTCAATTCGAGTGAAGATCCGTGAGCAAATTTCTGTTGAACTTTTTGACTGATATACTTCTCTTTTAATTGGATAAATTTGTTGGCTTTGTTATGATGAAATGTAATATTGAACTGAATTTAAGTTTAACAAAATGAAAAAAAAATGGAATTCATATTTGAGAGAGAGAGAGAGAGAGAGAGAGAGAGAGAGAGAGAGAGAGAGAGAGAGAGAGAGAGAGAGAGAGAGAGAAAGGATTACAGCACTGGTATAATCTTAAAGACTTATTTCAAGAAAACACGTCAAGCTCAAGAATGCCATTATAAAATAATTAAAAAAAAAAAAAACAATTGAATATAAAAAAAAAATCATTAAAACAGAAAATTAGTGCATTAAAATTAGGGTGTCATATCCTATACGCAACAGAAATAATGCAGTTTACATTTCAGAGAAATATAAATCATTTCCTTAATTATGGGTTTCTATTTCTCTTTTTACCTTTTTCTTTTATTGTCTGTATATAGTTCCATTTTGTATATTAGTGTCGGCACAAAATAAAAGAATAACAATAACTTCTATACTCATCACTATAACAGAAAGACAGGAAGTGTAATCACGTCAGATTGTGGTTTAAACAATGATTGTAATAAAAGTTACAAACGTAAAAATATTATGTGAACATCACACAAAACACCGAATTGCAATTAAGACATTGCATGTCGCGTGACAATGAACATAATCAACTTTTACTAATTTTTTTCTATATAATAAAATAATCTGTTTCATTTTTTTTAATGCCTTACGCAAGTTTCTGAGATATACCCTCAGGTGACTTAAGTGATCAATTTTACGTCATAATTTCTTCTATAGTCTCTTTTTTTTTTACTATTACTATTATTACTTTCAACCATATCATAAAATATAATTTCTTCATTATTAGATTTTTTTATGATTAGTATTATTATTATATTATAAATTATCACATGATGACGATCTATTTATTGTATGTTCTATACCTATATTTAAAAATAACTGGATCAGAATATCATTATTAAAATTGATATAAGGTAATTTATATTCTTATATGAGTCTATTTTTGGTATATATATATATATATATATATATATATATATATATATATATATATACACACAAAATTCATATAATGTATTATAGGAAGAAACAAAAGAAGGACGGGCTTATATAAAAAGGGGTTTCTATCTGAAATTCTCTTTTGTTGTTTATGTAAAATCGACCTGAAATTCCAAAAATGTGAGAAAATTTATTGCAGGATATTTGCTTTTATATCAGATAAAGTAGATATTGTAAAACCTTTATACGCGATGTGATTTTTATTTTTAAATAATAATAAAAGTGAAGTTGAAATATGCTTTTCATATAATTTTGCTATACACATAATGTAGGAGATGTCCATAAAGAAGAAAAAAATCAAACGGCAATTTCGTAAGCAATTTTTCTTTGCTTTTTTTTTCGATTTAAGAGGTTAGTTGATACCAATTTGTATAGACATGAAAAACATGATTTAAGATTTTGTTTATATATGAAATCATTTTCTTTCAATATTATATTCTAACACTTACAGTTTAATATATAAATCTTTCATATACATTTTAAAGATTTTATTTATTCTGTTTGTATTTCTGACAACAATTAGGAAAATTCAAAACGAGTAATTTTTTGCAATGATGAAGCATGTTATTTTGTGGTGACTTAAAGAACATTTAAAATTCACACACTGCAGTGTCAAAACCTTGAGCATTAACTTGACTCATCAATGTGAAAATAAACTGCTGTTGTACAACATGAAGTTGTATAATTTTAGAATAGCTCGTACGATGATACATTTTTTTTTATATATAATATGCTGAGTGAGTATTAAGAAAGAATTAAGCCACATTGCAAGCAAGATTACTAGCTGAACTTCTGGTTTTGTCTACCTTTCCAATTAAAATTTTGCTTTATAATAATATGCTAACGAAGTACTTCTTTATACATAACACAAAAGTTTATAATCACAGGATATGAGACCTACGCGAGTCGATCGTCTTAAAATCAAACTTTATTATTATTTTTTTTTAAACAGTATTCATGTTCACAAGAACATAATAACTAATAGATATTCATCAATTATTTTTTTTAAGACATCAAAAAATAATAATGAAACTGTAGTATAAATTATAATAATGATTTAATAAGTTTATTACGTAATTTTTATTACAATTTTTACCCGGCAGCAATAAATATTTTTGCTATGAATCTTACAAACTGTGATTTTAGTTTACCTCGAATATAGAAGTATGAAAACAATAAGGTTTATGTCAGATTATTATTAAGAGAGGTAGGGGAGGATATTAATTTATTATGCCCTCAAAAATTATCTCAAGTTGAAATTTTCTTTCAAAGTTTGTTTCATTTATCTCGCATGTAAGTGTGAAACTCTTACATATTTCAAGTAACTTTTCAACTTTTTTAGTGCGATAAACTTTATAAAATAAGACACTTTTTTTCCTTGTGGCATTAAGTTTGAAATATATTTAGTAGCCGCAGGAAGTATAAGGATATATATATATTATAAATACTCATCAATTATGGAATACACAACGCTTAATCAAATTAAGAATATAGTCAATCTTCATTATTAAAATTAGTTTAGTTCAAACTTCAAACACATTTCATTCATAATTCAAATTAAAGATAAGTTTTATAAAACGTAAAATAAGTTAAAATTTATTTCATATTGGTTCTTACTTCTTACTCCTTTCCACAGATTCAATTTTAAATTTATAATATATAAATTATTCAATAAAATTTATTTTAATGTTAGGATGAATCAAAATGTCACTTGACTTTCATTGACTTTATAGGGATAGAGAGAGAGAGAGAGAGAGACAGAGAGACAGAGAGAGAGAGAGAGAGAAGTGACAATAACGCACAATTTTTTAATATCAACATAGGAAATGAAATAATTAGACATTTATGTAAATACGCGTGTATTTTCGAATGTGTATATACAAACTTTTTTTTAAACTCACTGTCTGCTGTAAAGCTATGATAGCAGGGTTTTTTATTGTCTAAATTATATAATAATAACAATAGAAATGAATGCTAGATTTAAATATTTTTTTTGTGTATACTTATGTCAACAAATGTTTAAAAGTTTTTATAATATAAACTCGTTCAAATTTGTTAAAAAGAAAAAAAAACTTACAAAAACGATTATTTTAGTCAAGGGACTTTAAAGTTTGGAGACTAATGTTTCACATTAGCTTTTTCATCGTTGCATAGTTATTTCGGTGTATTATCTTGCTCTTTTCTAGATAAACACGAAATCAGTTTTACAAAACCCCAAAAGCAATACTGGGATGACATAGTTTTTTTTTTTTTTTTTTTTTTTTTTTTTTTGCATGCATCCTCCCTCCTATCTCTCGAGGGAAGTATTGTAACACCGTAGATGTTGCTACAACTTACTCCGAGCCGGGAAAACAACAAAAAACCGCAGTAATTCCTAGCACACTTTTGGCTCAACGGACTGAATATTATTTGGCATCAAAAATTTAAATTTCTACACGGCAAAAATTGCAATGTTAAAATATTTATTTGCGATATTGCTTTAACTCTGAATAAAATGCACCCCCCTTGAATAAAAAAAAAATCAGATTTTTTTTTTATATTTTTATTATTCTTATTTTAAGTTTTTTGTTCTTATTTACTTAAATAATTAAAAGATTGTATTTCCTGTTTGAAACAATTAATTGGCATATTTTCATTTAAATCCTGAGACACCTCTGTAAGGTATCTGAAAGTCAGTTTTAAGTATAAATTTACATTTATGACAATACAAACATAAAATTAAATGTTACTACTCCCATTTCAATATAAATAGAGATAGTAAACGAAATATTATAAGAATCATTTTAATTTCTCTTTAAAAGAATTTAAAATCACTCATGTACACAACAAAAAACAAAATGTTAGACTAATTAATCTTACATTAGTGTTATATAACTGTAGTAAAAAAATATACAAAGAATAATAAAGTATATATATAAAATAGCAATTAATAACTTAATGCAATGAAAAATAAATTTCTTAAGTTATGCTATGTTCAAGTCAAGTGTTTTTTTTTTGTTCTTTTTAATCTTAACAAAAACTAATAGGTTAATAATTTCCTTAAATTTTTTCTTTGTATATAGTAATTTACATATTGCTACAAAAGATTTAAAAAAAAGACAATAATATGCAACCGTATGCATAAGTGTAAACGATCTCGAGGGACTTTTGCAACAAAATTATTATTATTACCATGCTATGTTATTACTGGAAAAAAACATCCTCTATAGCGTTTGTTATATACATATATATGTGAACATCCCTAGGGAGATCTAAAGTGGTTCTCTATGTTCGTTATATATATATATATATATATATATATATATATATATACACACACACACACACACATATATATCGTGTGTTAGAAAATGTTGCTGCTTTATTATATAACTCTCTCAAAACCACACACATAATTAACGTTCTGCTACAGAGTGGCCTCTATATACGTTGTGTCGTACATACAGTATATATACTTGTTTATTTGTTTGTTTTCAACACTTAAAACAATAACAATTAAATTAACTTATGTATATATAAATATATATATATATATATATATATATATATATATATATATATATATATATATATATATATATATATATATATTTATATTTTATATTAAAATTGTAATGCAATAGAAAATTTTATACGAAGTTTTTACAATGATGTAATTTTATTTAATTAAATTATTTGACAATCCAATATTATCACGTGTATTTTTTTTAATGCAAAAAAATAAGAGAGCGAGAGGGAAAAAAAGGAATTTAATTTTCTTTACATTTTTACCTCATTGGATTTATAACCACGTTGCTGAGATTTAGAGTTGACAGAGGGGGTGGGGGAAAATAGAAGAAGGAGATAAAAAAAAATGTCAAAAACACTTTATAGCGTAAATTTAATGTTGACCTTAAAATATATATATTTTTGGTCCATCCTCTTTAAAAAAGATAGAAGTATATATAATATTTTTTTCTCTTCATATATATTTTTTTAACCTCTAACATTGAGTAAAATTTTACTGGTTAGGTTTTAATAATGATTATATGATGCTTTCAAATTTATTAGTATATAGTGCTATATAGAGTAGTAAACAATAATGAATTCTGCAGTTATTAACGTTTTGTGCCTCTACAATTTCATAATATACAATATAGCGAGAGAGAGAGAGAGAGAGAGAGAGAGAGAAACGATGTTAGCTTTTTTTTAATACGAGAAACATAAAATACGAAAGCAGTAAAATTTATATACTATTTAGACCAAAAGTAGCAGTAATGGTTTATAAATTGAAATATATTGCTACATATTGTTTGGGTATATAATATTGAGTTGTTAATTTGGAATATATATATATATATATATATATATATATATATATATGATACATGCACTACACAAATACGGAGACATTGTATAATTGGTATAAAACTCATTAAGTTTGTGTATAACAATATTGATCTATATATAAAAGGTATTAAAAAGGCTTATATACAATTATTCACCCCTTTTCTGTGTTTTTGTACTGTAGCATAGCGAAAGCAGAAGATTTAATGAGTTTGTTTATATGTTTTCAGGCAAGACTTTCTGCCATACACTGCACGCAATGGGCCACATAGGTGAGAGTTGGCTCGTCAATAAGAAGTGTGTAGAGAGGTCGGAGTGCACGCGAGCTAATGTCGGATGTACACGGACAGATGGACAGACGGTCAGTATTATTATAGTAAACTTGCGTGTTTAACTATTTTTATTCTTTTTTTTTATTTGAAAAAAGAAAAAGTAGAGAAGAAAGAAATAAAAAGAAAAGATTAACAGAACTAAAAGCTCAGCAGAGATAGGGGAAATATTATTTATTCTGAAATCTATAATATTAAAATCAATAATATAATTTTAAAAGTAAGCCTTATAGTCATACCGTCAGCTGAAATATAGCTTTTCGAACAGACACCTCCCAAACAGAATTACTCTAATATTTATAAGTTCTGACGTTTCAGCCAATTTTATTTCAGAAAATAAAAATCATTTAAAATTTGAAGAGAGGTGCTTTTTTTTTTCTCAAACTTATAAATTTTTAATTTATACATTTTTCAAGAAATGTTTGAACATTTTGCTATGCTGTAAATACAAATTTTTTAATGTAAGTAAAAATACTTAGTCGCTTAAATCTAAAAATAACTTGCGGATGTTTAAAATTATATATAGACTATACATTTTTTTTCTTTCTTGAGGCTCCCACATTAACCAAAAAAATCATGAATTCAATTATTCATATATTATATTTAACAAAATGTTATCATATTATGCTACATATCATATTTGTTTCGTATAACATAATAGTAGCCAATCTCACTCATGATTATCATGAATATTCTGTCCATTGTTCAACTCAAGATTCTATTATTTATGACTTTGAATTATTACTCTAATTATATAATAATTTTTTATTGCCCCCATTGTGTCATGATAATAGTAGGTTAGTTTTATATAAATAATGACCATGGTCACTATTTCCTGAAGAATTGAATATCATGGACAATGTGGATCAAGACATCCATCGATTGTTTGAAATATACTAAATTTTGTAAATAAAAAGTATCTTAAATATATAAAATGACTGATGGTAAACACTTTATAATTCAAGTGTTATTTATATATTTATTTGTGTATGTATTTTTTTTTTAATCAACATGTACCAACTGGTATTTTGATCAATTAAGAAACTGAAACTGAAACTGAAAGGATTTTCAACAACTGCAAATTATTATTAAGTAGTTTTTACAGCATAAGAGCACGTAAATAATAAATATCATCGACCAATAAAAAAAAAGAAAAAAGAAAAAAGAGAGAGAGAGAGAGAGTAAAAAAAAAAACAATAATAAAAAATCAACACTAATTTTTCAAAAGAACGAAATGTAAATTAAATTTGCAGGCAATATAGAAGATTTTTTTTCTTTCCTGAATTCAAAATGCTGGCATGAAATGAGTAAAACAATTTTTAGCTTTTATTTCCCCTACCTAACGTTAGTGATATTAGTTAAATTCCTTTCTATATAAGCTGTCCAAAGTTTTCCCCTAAATGAAATTAATTTAATTTGATATGATAAAAAGTTGTAACACATAGATTTAAGAAAGCAATATTAAATTAAAAAAAAATAATAATATGAAACAATCTTTGATAAATACCAATTGAATACAGACTTGGTTTTAAATACATTCAAGAAGAAATTTATAATGTAAAAAAATAAATTTAAAGATAAAAATCTATTAAAAAGTTATCAAATTTTATTCGATGTTGAAGTTCAATAATGCTTGAGGCTATAGAAATGACGTTACTAAACAGTTTTCAAATAATATATTATGTCTATAACAAATCTTTATACATAATATAAAAAATAAAATCAATTTATAATGTTAAGAAAAGCAATTTTAATGTCTTGGTCATAAAATATATAATATAATATTGAATAATAATAATAGTAGATTATATAATGGAAAATATTTGGTGTATATATAGTAATTGATTTTATGTCATTTATAATGCAGAATTCAATATAAGAAGTAAAGAAAGATCTTTATTTATATTTTAATTTAAACCTAAATATTTAATAATAATTATGTTTATGGATAAGGGAATTGAAGTTAAATGTCAATAACGCTGTTGCACTTCTCTCTCTCTCTCTCTCTCTCCTGTGAGTTCTGAGTTAACTTTAGAGACAACTGTACAGAAATGATAATAACCTCTCTCATAAAGACTCTTTCTACGAGTGCTCTTCTTGTATACTTTGCTCCATCAATTTGCTTGAATTACAGTCTCTTCTCTCTGCAACTCAAACAACATAATTTTATTTTGTCAAAATGTACGCTTCATAAAGTAATGGAAATAATTTATAATTTAACGATATTTTTAATATTTTTGCTTCTAAATTATATAATTATAGTATTATTATTTTGTAAAAATATTTAATTTTCTTTTTATTATCATATTTTGTTATGATAAATTTTAACGTACGTATACATAATATACTCTATACAGTATAGAATGAATTTCTCAAAAATTTATTCATATTATACATATACATGTAACAAACACATATATACGTAAAATTTTATCTCTTCATTAATTATATCATGCTTAATTATAATTCATGAAGGATTCTAATATCACAAAGGAAAGAAATGAAGATTTAAACGTTTTGATGAATTATTGATGCTACTTTAAAGCGAGTATTATTAAAATATATTAACATTTTATATATAAGGGTAAAAAAAAAATAACAAAAAAAAAAAAAAATAAAACGAGTGCATTTTGTAGGATAGTTACATAGTTAAAAAGAAGGGATGGTTTCGCATAGTCGTTAATGGCTCTCACAAATTAATTAGCGGTCTTGGCTCAGTATAATAATGAAGATTAGCCTCTCTCGTTCTCTCTTGTGCCCAGGGCTGGTTTAATACTATACTTGACGCAACGAGGGCAAGAGAAGATGGTGTTTAAACAAAAGGTTCTTTTTTTTTTCTTTTCTTTTTTTTCCCAACTGCCCAATGTCGTTTTATATAACAAAAGAAAATATATTTTGTGTGTGTTTTCATTTCAAATAATAATAATATAACAGAGAACAATTACTTTTTATATTTTCAAATATTTGTTTTGGAATATTTTTATACATGGAATGAAATTCATTTTCATAAAAAGTAAAATTTAATTAAATTTTATTCTCTTAAACAATAGTCAAAAAATCTTATTGAAAACATCTAGAGTATATAGTAGATTTTCATTTTTTTATTTACAACATTGAACAAATATGGTTAAAAAAAAAAAAAAAAAAAAAAAAAACAGAAAATGTTTTTTTATTAACATTTTTTTTAATAATACTTTCAATTTTGTTGTATTTTTATGTGTAAGTAATTTGACTTTGCATTTTTTCATTATTATTTTTTATCTTTCACTATAAACATTGGCATTTACTTCCAAGCGTACTCGCTTTTTATTAAAATTTCTTTTCCTTTATATAACTTCTTACTAAAGCTAGAAATTTTTTATGTTTGAATGCTTTATAACACGATTCTTGGTCTTTACTTATTTCCAGACAGTGAAAGCATTTTTTATGTGCCTGTTTTTTATACGTCAAATGTGATTTTCAATTCTTTCTATAAGCACTATAGCTATTACTGTTCATTTCTCTTCTATTTTTTTCTACTCTTTGTGCAAAGTATTTTACTTTCTTTGTAGAATTAAATTTTACATTATCGTTATATAGGTAAAAACATATACATCAAAATTTATTATATATTATTACACTAATCATTGTGTTAAGAATCGTTTTCTAAAATACGATTACTTTAAAAACATTCATTTTTTTTCCCAATTAATTTTTTTTATTTATTTTTGCTGTATGTTTCAGGTTTGTGTTTCGTGCTGTGACGAGTCGTATTGCAACGAACCTGTACCACGGAACAATGCCACAGCAACTCTGAGAAGTACAAGGAACGCTGCACATCACAAACACCCCAGTTTTTTACTCCTACTACTAGCATTACTTTGTCAACATTGTACGATTGCGTTGTTACCACTATTATGGCCTCCAGGGGTTACGTGACGTGTACCCTTCTATTTCCATACCCGGGTGCCTTGCATTTTGCACTAACTATACTCCAGGTGGATTTATGAGGCGATTATAAACAAAGAAACTTGAGGGACAAAGAGGATAAAATATAATATTTAAAAGAATATAATCCTTTGAAAATTAGTATATTTTATCCTTTATGTCTGTTTTAGAGCCATAAGACAAGATAAGAAAGTGTTCATAATAATTTAAGTCAACGAAATGTCTTGGAGTGTATACATATAATATACTATGCCTTAATTTATGAGAATACTGCGTTAAAAATGCTATTCAGAAATTTATAAATTTTACAAAATTCATGTTTAACTTCATTTTTTTTTTTTTTTTTTTTTTTTGCGTGTTTACTATTAATGTTGAATCAGACTCATTTATCAACAAACTGACATGACATTAAAAAAACAGTAAACAATTTATTATTTTAGTATTTTTTGTGTCACTATATGGATGTGATTTTTTTTTCGCTTCGTAAATCCACCTTCAATGCGTGTGCTGCCAAATATCTTTAACTATTATTATTGACTGTAAAATAAAACAGAGAAAAAAAAAAAACTTTACAGACCAAAATGTGTATATATAGAATGGAAACATTTATATCGTGTTTTCAAAGACAAATTATAATACGTGTTTGCAAAACAACAGTTGCTATTTTTTTCTCAAGCTCATTCCAGCGTATAAATACAAAAAAAGAAAAATCGATCCACATTGAACTTCATACATTTAAAATATTATGCTGACCATTAGTCCGGTTGACAGATATAATAATAAAAAATAATAATAAAGATTTAAAATTAAAAAAAAAAGAAAAAAAAAGAAGTGTTACAAAAAAGCAAACCATATCAAATAATATTAAAAAAAACTAATTGTAACGCCCCATCAATATTATGCCTTATTATTTATTTATTTTGTTATTCATAAAACTCAGAGTATTAATTTAAATAATAAAAAAAAGAATATATAATATATTATGTAAATATTGAATAATACAAAGAGTCAGTTTCTTATATAAGAATATGCAATTATATAAGAAAAGAAGATGCGCAGAAAAAAATATATATATACATTGCCAATCTTTGCCATAGTAATAATAGTCAACTAACTTATATAATATAACGTCACAAATTTCAGTTGTTATTCCGATCATGAAAACTCAACATGATTGTAATTTACATAAAGTAAAGCCCTCATGTCAAGAAACAAATTAAACAAGAACATATGTTTTATTATATAAAATTTGTATACTTACTTAAAAATAATTAATGACGTAACTACAAACGAAAGACAGTACTGAAGAACTGGCTCTTAAGTATTATTAAGATGGCTTAGAAATTTTAACAAAATTTATATATGTATATAAAAAAAAATCCTGTACTTGCAGATTTATATCAACTTTAAACATGTTAAGCTTTAAAAAAAATATATAAATATATTTAAGAGGGGAACTGTCACAAATATAATATCAGTTTTGCCCTTTTAAATTACTTGCTTTTTTAATTTTTTAATTTTTTTTTACGGAATGTAAAGATATGATATAATCATATAGGAGTTTAAGTGACAGGCATTCATTTTTCTGTTCTAAAGATTAAGTTTTATATGCAAGAAAATAATATGTATTTTATTTTTTTGCAACAAAAATAAAATTTCGTTATATCTGACTAAATTCTGTTTGTTTGTTACTTTGGATTTTTTTTTAAGCGTTCATATATAAATAGTCACAAACAGTACAGACTGCTATCTCGGTGTAGTTTTTGTTTGAATAATATATGTTTTAGAGCCAGTATAATATCATATTTTTTATTATTTCCTGCTGTTATCAAATTGTATCCTCTAGTCAGATGTCAATTATCAATACTTTTTTTTTCATGGTGGAAAAGTATGTTGTTAAAATATTATTATATAAATTGTACTAATATAATATAAAGAAAAATAAACTCTTCTACCTGATTTGTTTCTTGTTTTTCTTTATTAATCCTTGTACTTATAGCTTATGTATATTAGCGTACAGTACAAAAAAAAAGGTGTAAAGTTATGTGTGTATAATACTGTACACAGTACTTTACTTACTACGTAATATAGAGATTATAATGTGGGAATGATTAGATCGCCTACTAACTAGGCAACCCGCAAAACATATGTGCTCAAAGAGTTGCATAATGTTACAGGCGTCAAAGTAACACCACAAACAAAGCAAAAGGCTTATTACGTAATTTCAACTTCGTAATCTCTTGTAAACAAAGTGGAATAACATATTGACGAACTGTTTCAACTTTGAAGCAATCTCTTTGAGTGTGTATGTTTATATATATATATATATATATATATATATATATATATATATATATATATATTATATATATTATACATACATATATGATTTCATGTTATCACAAATCTATCGTGAGAGAGAGAAATAGATTAATATATCAACAAAAGAAAATCTTATTATAATATTATATGCATTCAATTACGTTTGAGAAGCGTTAAAGCTATTTTAATTTACAATTTTACTATCATATCTTTTTATTGATATGTATATATCAATAAAAAAGAGGAGGAGGGTGATTGACATTTTCAACACATATTATATAGAATAGAGAAACATTTGAAAGATCATATCGTTATACTCTAGAGTACAATAAATTAATATAACAATTTCTTTTAAAACTCCTTACTATTATTATCATTGTATAGATTGAAGTTACAAACACCAGCAGACGTAATACCCACACCTGACTCACACAAAAAAATATATGGAAAAAAATATATCGACAATTTTACCCAAGACGACGACTTTGGACCGACTTTTTTAAGAGGAAGAGAGAGAGAGAGAGAGAGAGAGAGAGAGAGAGAGAGAGAGAGAGAGAGAGAGAGAGAGAGAGAGAGAGAGAGAGAGAGAGAGAGAGAGAGAGAGAGAGAGAGAGAGAGAGAGAGAGAGAGAGAAACAACCTTTAACATGGTGGAGTTGTTGATTTCCCAAGGGGTACTCGAACATTTTCTCGTCAATACACCGACTGACCTACACAGAGTATTTCTATATCCATCAAATTTGGCATCTAATAAATGCACTACATCATCATAGTACCATAAATTTTAAAGCAACAAGTATTACACCTGAGTAAATCATTTATCTTGATTGGACGAACTTCAACTTTGTTTATTGTTATGAAAATTAAGATGTGATTTTTATAATTTTGTCTTTCATAACATTATTGATGAGTAAGAAAATAAAAAAGATAAAGCTATAAGCTTTTAATTCTCTGTTATAATTTCGTTCAAAGATTACTTTTAGATTTGTTTAACAATGTAGAAGCCTCAGTATAGAATTCTACAATGGTATTTTTTTCTTTCTTTCACTACTTCCATCAGTTTAGATATAAAATTAATAGTTTTTTTTTTTATTGATAAGAAGACATTTTTGATGTATGAATTTCAGATTAGAATCAGCAAACATGTTTTTTTTTTCTTTCTTCTTCTTCTAGCTTTCTTATTATCATTATTCGCTCTCTGCTCTTGAAATGCGTACAATTTAGTGACATGAAATCAGATATAAAATCCCAAAGTGGGAATTCATTTGAGTTAGTTTTTTTTTCCTTTTCTTTTCTCATGTTTCATTTATTACTATACATTGATCTTTTAAAGTTTATACGACTTAATTTAGATTAAGTTTAATAAGAAGACATTGTCACACACAATGCGGTCACTTGAGGATTTCAAAAGTAATAAAATTAACTAGTTTTTTTTATATGAAATGATGACTTTAAATTGCGTTTGTTTTAGTTCAAATCAGTTTTATTTTATTTGCCAAGTTTTCTTTCTTTTTTTTTTTAAATCCTATGTCTCATTGATTTTTGTTCTTTGAAAAAATATAAACTCAAAATTTGTAGACGCTAAAAGAGTCTTTGTGTTAATTAAATGTCAATTAATTTTGAAGAGTTCTTTGAAAACGATAAAATGGAAATTATTTAGACCGTTTTTTATTATTATTATTTAAATCAGGATGTATAAATGGACATTGAAATGCAAATCAGCAGAAAAAAAAGCAGATTTGAATAAAATTAATTCTGTTACAAAAAATAAACATTTTCAAAAATTCCAAATAATTCTTTTCAAGCTCTAAAACATTTGAATAATTTGCATTTTATACTGCAAAGAAGATCATTGTATTAACAATATGATTTGGCTGCTTTTAAATACAAAAAAAAAAATAAATAAATAAATATTGCAACTTTAAAGTGATTTCGCCAAACCTCACTATATATTTTAGATAGAAACTTACACTGCAATGCAGATTATCAGAATAAAAAAAAAAAAAAAATTAGCAACAATTCTATTCGCCTTCCTCAAACGTATTTATTCGCAAATCTAATCAATTTCTAAGGCAGTAAAAATCAGAAAACACATAAAAAGTTTCAATTTCAAACGGCAGGCATAGTTGTCATGTGAAAGAACATAAATTTTGTCTAATTTTAAGTAGCTGCCACATGATTATCATTCAGTATCCGTATCAAACTAAAATCAAAGTTAGTTAGGAAAGTAAAGTTTTCTACTCTACTCGGGAGTACAAGCCGCTCCTTTCTTGCGCTTACAGCGCCAGCCAGGTGAGTGCAATGTGGCAGCACCGCGTGTTTTTGTAGAACCCGCGGCCCGCGGCCCGCGCACTCGAAACTTGGAGAACAACAACATTATTTGGTGCATCATCACATCACTTACGCAGTTTTACACTGTTTTCATTAGAAATACTGCAGCAAAATGGTAAGCTATTTTTTTTATCAGTGTAATAAAGTAATATGTCTACTATAGTTATACATAATATGTATACTTTTTATTCAATTTATAATTGAAATGAATACGAACGCTAAGCTTAAGTAATAAATAACGCTTCATTAATGAGTCATATTTACATATTTATTCAATGTAAGCAATTACATTATTTAAATGTCAACATACTCAAATGAAACTTTATTTCTCGGTTTTTGTACGTTATACAGTATACACATCAGATTTTTTTTCCCTCTATTTTTCTCAAGAGATATTTTTTGTGTGATGAAATGAAAGAAAAACATTGTATAAAACCTACCTACCTACCAAATTTTAGAAAATGCCATATTAAATATAATTTACCTTAGTGTCTCACAGAATGTCATACAGATATCTCAAGAGACGTCATTTTTTTTTTTTTTTTTTTTTTTATTAAAGATGCGGTTTGAAGAGTCACTGACTAAAAAAATATTTATATAAATATTAAATATATTATACGAGTATGAGTTTACTTTTGCTCGCGTTCTACTACCCGCGCGCATTCAAAAGAAGTGGTCTTGCGGGTTCAAAGCACTGAAATATCGCAGTTCAAGGTCTTGGAGTCTTTACGTTATATAGCTTGAAAGTAAAAACGCGACTCAAAGAAATATAAGTGTAGGTTATTGGAACTTACAGAAAAAAAAAAAAAAAAAAAAAAAAAAAAAAAAAAAAAAAACTTTCAAGGTACAGTACATACTTCTTGTTTTTATGAACAATTTTATTTACTTCTATATTTTATAATTAAATATAAGCAATAAATTATGCATATAATGTTTTAATGTTATTAGTAATTAGAAATGCAATATCGTTAATTTAACTTATAAATTAAAGTAAGCTTTCTCGTTAAAAAAATGTAATCCATTACAATAGATTATTATACAGTATTTTGTTATCTTCATTATTGTTTATCTGTTAAGGGAGTAGGGCACCGACCTTATATCTCAAAAACTAGAACATGTTTTGGGTCTCAATTTGGTGTCATTGAGTAGCAAAAGGTCACACCTAGCCGTGATAAAAATTTCAAGATGTTTGACCATCCTGAAAAAAATAAACATTGAAATTAATATTGGGCCTTATGGGCTTAAAATGTAAAAAAAAAAAAAAAAATCATATATAAAATTATTTTCCCGGTGACCCCCCAAAATTTTTATATATTTGAAATTGTCTCAAGCTGAAGTATCATTGTGCAAAATTTCAGATTTTTTTTTACTATATAAAAGTTTGAGTCTTATGGCCGATGTCGGTACCCTATATAATACTCCCTTAACCAACAAAGTATTATTATTGTTCTTAAGCATATTTTACAATATCCAACCAATATTCTAATCGGTTGGTTTACTTTGAATATTAGTACTATACATATTATAATTTTCACCCGTACCTTCAATTCATGTGTAAGAATATATACATAATAATTATAATAATAATAGTATATATATAATTTAATTTATAAATAGAACGAGTAGTATAATATAACTACAAAGTGATAAACTTGTTGATTGCATTAATAATTAAATAATTATAAATTGATAGTCACAGCGATTATGCGATGTTATCATATATATATAGTATATATCTAATTACTGTTGTTTAATTTGTAAACTAAAATGAATCGATATTACCTTTATCATGATTAATTTTTCACCGATTAACCCCCAGATAATTTAAATGCAATTATTAAATAATAGTTATATGTAATATAACAACTTACGCATTATTAAAATCATAATATACCAACAAAACATGTGGTGTGAACTCACATAAAATAAAACCAACCTTTATTTGTACATTTTTACATTGCAAGTATCCCCACTTTATGAAATAATTTCCAGACAATACAATATTTGTAAATCGTTAATTTGAACCTTTTTTTTTTAAATAAGTTTTTCAAAAAAGTTTAAAATAAGTTGTTAATCAAATAAGTTTTTTTAAATACAAGTTTTGTCCAACGTTTATATCTATATATACAATACTATACTAATGACAATGGCCTTTTTTGTTTAATCTTTTAGCGTGTGTGTGTGTGTGTGTGTGTGTGTGTGTGTGTGTGTGTGTGTGTGTGTGTGTGTGTGTGTGTGTGTGTGTGTGTGTGTTTTATATTAATATGTTTTAATGTGAGTGATGAGAAATATTTACGGTAAAAATAATAAAAAAAAAAAAAAAATGCTTGTATATGTAAAATCAACGTGTTCTGTGTGAAAACCACGCGTCACTTTGTATTGACGTAACATATTGTCATTCGTGTCCTGAGAAACAAATGAAATGCACATGATGCATGATGCTCTACACATATAAATCAAATTTGTAACTAAAATACAATTTTATTGAGTACTCACAGTAAAAGTGTCACAAAAAATAGATAATTCAAAATGAAATATTATTTTTGATATATATATGTTTAAAATTTATTTTATTCGTTTTATATATATATATATATATATATATATATATATATATATATATATATATATATATATATATATATATATATATATATATATATATATATATATATATATATATTATATTAAAAAAATGAGAAATGAGTTTGGCATTACGTATAGTTTATAATTATTATGTAGTTCTCTCATGGGGTTGGTGATTAATGTGAAACTCAGTCATAGGAAGTTCCCAGATTGCAGGCTAATTTTTATCTCGCATTTGCCACCAACACCATGCAGGCTTGACTTAGTATAGTATATAACACTACATAGTGTAAGCCACATACAATTTTAATTTTATAACGTTATATATTATATATAATATAGTGTGTACCACGTTTGAAATTCATAACGCTGATTTTGTCTCAGTAAAATACACACATACAAATATTACGATATAATTTGAATTAAACAAAATGTCACAATTTTATCAGGTAATAAATTTTATTATTCTATAAATTTAATTATTTCATGTATCTATATTTTGTTGTATTTTAATATGAACGTTAATTTTTTAATATCTATAGGAAATTGTTAATTAAGAACACCGTTTGCATTTTTTTTTTAAATATAATTGTATCTCCAGTATAATTTATTTTATCTATACTCAGAGTCATAGTATTAAATGTAAATACGTGGTTTAAATATTATGTAGAATAATTAAAAAAATGTATAAAAAAAAAAGAATATATAGTTCTGCTGCGTATTATAATACATCATCATTTGGGATATGGAATTTCAAATTACAACATTTAATTAATTTGGTTTTAAATAAAGGTTATAAGTGTTCTTTCATCAATAAAAATATTTTTGGTTGTTTTATTTTAATTTATAATTAATTTTGTTACTGTATAATTGGATTTTTTTTTCTTTTCTCTCCCTCGCTTTTTACTATGGATGAGATAATACGATATCGAGTTTAACTTTTTATGTTGAATATGAAGAAAAGTCTTATTATTTTTGCACACTTAAGGATACTTCAATTGCTTTAAATATGTATATATTGAAGGGCCATCATCATCATACAAATTTTGAAATATAAAAATGTTAAAATTTTATCTACATAAAACCTCATGTTAATTTTAACTTCTTCTTTTTTTTTTTTCTTTTTTTTTTTTCCATCCTTCTCTGAGATGGTCACGGGTGTTGTAATTTTTCCACCGATAATTGTTACGAGTAATTTTTAGAATGACTTGAAAAAAAGTAGTAGGACAAATTTTGAATTATATAGAGACAAGAATCTGCTAACGACAACCCTAAAAGTGTTGATATAGTTTATCCTCTAAACATGGTAATTTATATAATAGTTCAATTTCGAAAAATTTCACATGTCCACAATAACACATACACGCACAGTGAGTGAGTGTGTGTGTGTGTGTGTGTGTGTGTGTGTGTGTGTGTGTGTGTGTGTGTGTGTGTGTGTGTGTGTGTGTGTGTGTGTGTGTGTGTGAGAGAGAGAGAGAGAGAGAGAGAGAGAGAGAGAGAGAGAGAGAGAGAGAGATAGATTAAAATAAAATCGAGCAATGCATATCAAATATATTGTTAATAATTTAAAGCACAATATACAAGCGTACCTTTTTTATTTCTTCCACTATATTGGAAACGAGTTCACGAGGACGATAATCATAAAACTTTGATTGGGTCAGTAAAAAAAAAAAAAAAAAAAAAAAAAAATTTCATGCAGTCACGATAAAGAAGAATGGGAATTTGGAGCCTAATATGACAATAATATTTTATGTTATACTATGTACTGTACAGAGTAATTGCAATCGTACTGAGGTAAGCAATATTATACCTTGTTCTGTGGTATCGCCTTGCACGTGATTATTATGTTTTCTTACATTTAAGATGCGCACGCAACTTTACCTTTTTCTAAAGAAATGCATTGCTCATAAAAATGAAAACCGTTTAAATTATCAGAATGCACTTAAGTGCAGTTCGATTGCAGACAAAACTAATCATTTGCAGAGTTTTCTTCACTTTCATATATACGGTGAGCAGAATACAGTGAGTGAGTTATTGTGTGTGTTTTTATCGAGTCTCATTGTTACCTCTAGTACATAATCTAGGAAAGTTGCTAATTGCTGGATTTAAAGGTGCATCTTCTTTAAACTTTTGTTATAATTATGTAATCTAGAGAAACGTGAATAATTATAGATCTATATGATTGATAATGAATTATAATTATTGAATATTATATAACGTATTTGTGTATTAAAAAAACTACAAGCTTTCTGTAACATCTTGATAATCCTAAAATACTTGAATTATTATATTATTTTTTACATAAGGTATATTTTAAACATTTAAGTAACAATTATTTCAAAAAATATATTGTCCGATATTACATTTGTAAAACGACAATTTCGTCTTGTCAAAAGTTCATTCTTACTTGTTGTTAGTTACCTCTGAGGTAAATCTCATCAGGTTCGAATGGTCATCGCTCGCTCATAAGATTTCACAATTCGGTATATCACAATATTAAATATTATTAGCGGAGTATATTAGTGTAACCAAAGGCAAAGTTTTGCAAATGGAAATTTCCACCTACATATCTTATTTGCATGCTTCTATAATTATACTATGTGGTACAAGAGTCCGTGAGAAAATGTTGTTGTTATATATTATATTTTCTTTCATATATTACTCGACCTTGCTTACAAAATGCCCTTGTTGGTGCGGACATCTTGGCAAAATGAGCATTAAAAAAATTATATATATATAAAACTTTTTTTTTTTGAAGCACCTCTGATTTATGCGGCATTGTCATGGCTAAAAAAATACATTTGAATTGCGTCATTAATTTAGTTAAGAATATCTTGTAATATATTATAACATTTTAAAATATCTTATAAAACGCAAGAGCTTGACTTTATTTAATCATTTTTTCAAATAATATATTTTAAATAAGCATATCTTTTGGGAATATTTATATAGGTTTACTTTTTATATAGCAAAATCTGCAATCGATGTTTGTTTTACTTTCAAGTATTGAAACGAAACGGATGTGGGAACCAAATAAGCATCCGCATTAACGCGATAGCTCTCCTAGATAAGTGGGAATATTAAAAGTTTTAACTATATTGAATATTCTATATTTATAACCTTTATTATATTAATCAGTTCGTAAAATGAAGAATGACGTTTAGAAATCAAGGTAAAGTCAAGTCACGAGATCACTTTGCATACGTATTATAATATTATGTATGTAATAAAATGCAACTATAGCCACGCTTTATTGATCAGATCAAACGGTTATTAGCTCTGAGGAAAATGTAAAGGTAGAAGGTAATAAAATAACTATATATATATATATATATATATATATATATATATATATATATATATATATATTTAAATCTCATTGGAATAAATTAATTGAATTAAACTTCCGAGTGGTTATTGAAAAAAAAATTTTTTTGAATATTATATTTTTTATTATTATTTACGTAACAGATAATGTAAATAATTTATAGCAAGTAATTTCAAAGAAAATAAAACAAATAATAATACAGAGTATAGCACCTTTGATTTTTCAAAATTTCATAATATATTTTTCTTTTTCTGCTTATATATATTTGCTTTGCGTATACTTTAAAATTACTCATTCTTTCTCAATTATTTGCACGAATTGATTATTAAACACTATAGAATAAATAAAAGAAAACTTTATTCTTATACAATAATATCATAATATAATCAGTAAATTGTTATCTACATAAATAAATCCTTCATTATTTACAATATTAGTTACATAATTTTGATATCAGATGAAAGTACCAGAGAGTATGTTTACTATGGGGGATATTAACACATTATAGATATATACGTCTCTAGTCTCTACTACTCCGTTAGTGATTCTTCTTCTCTATTACGTTGACTTTGACATTCAGTCAGTCGTAAGGTATATATAATACGTTAGTGAACTTATTATGTGTGTTTTAACTCGCAATTTCAAGTTTTAAAACTTATAATTATTTCAGTCTTTAAGCTATTTACAAGCTAATAAAAATATAAGTGTATAAGAAGAAGAAGAAAATCATCATGATTATATTGAGAAAATTGAAAAATAATTTCTAGTTTAAAAATAAAAGAGATTCATTTTTATCATGATGACCACTTGGAGGTAATAGCATTATATATAATATATTATATATATATATATATATATATATATATTGGCGAGTACAAAAAAATAATTACATAGTTAGTTTTCGTATATACGAAAGCTGTGGAAAACATTAAAGTTAATTGGTAAAAATCTAATTATCACGTATAAACCTGTAATTTAAAAACCTTTCGTTTTATTTTTCTCTCTTCTTCTTTCTGTTTTTCTATCTTTTTAATATTATATTTCTTGCAAAGTGCTCTCCCAAAGAGTTGGTTTAGGTTTGGTTTAACAATGTGAGTTTTAAAAAGTAATATAGCAGCTGTGCAAACACTAAAATTCAGACATCCCAAAAAGAACTTGCATTTTTTTTCTTTCTCATTTTTTTTAAGTAATCTATATAAAATTTGAATATCAGTTTGCGTTTCACTAAAAAAATATAATATAGAGAAAAAGTCTGAAGAGTGCATGATTAAATAAAAGTTAGGTGCTTGAAACTAGAAAAGTATATGCGTGGAAAGGCATACAAATAAGCGTATAACATAATAATATAAAGTTCAAAACTTAAAAGAGAATTTGGCTTTTATTTTTAATACAAGTAGTTTTCCTTTAATAACAAATAAGAGATGCTTTTACTTAAAACTAACAGAAAATTGTATTTCATTTTTATGCAATTTGGAATGAGATCGCGAGCGTCAAACCTCTTTAATATACAGTGTGTAATCCTCTGATCAATAAACTTATTTATTTATATCTTATACTGATCTCAGAGTGAAGGTGTTAATATTATATTGTGGGAATTGGAAGTAAAATATTACAATATTTGGCTAATTTTTACAATTTTAATTTTGCATCAAGCATTTATGGTTTATGGTTATTGCAATATTAGGCTAAATGTTATAGCCAAGATTCATATAGCTGGAAAAAAATGCGCCATAATAAATTTTATTACTATTATTATACTATGCTATTATTATTATATATCAATCGTTCCACGGCAAATCGAAGCATCTGCACTTTCCACGTTCACCGCGCGTGGAATATACTATGTGCTAAAAAAAATTATTGCAGGCGAGTGGAGTATCTATCTTTTAATAAATTATTTATCTACAAAGCATTTTCTAAAGAATTTTAAATTATGAAATTCAAACAAAGCATAATTATTATTTATTTTTAGAAATATATAATTAGTGCAGATAACTGATACGGAATGTTAGGATTATGACTTGTTATGATTTACATCTTTAAACGTGTATAAAAATAAGTATTATATAAATTTTGTAAAATATTCGGCTGTAAATGTACCTTAAATATAAAAAGAACACTTACCTTGTTTTGTTACAAAAAATAGTTCTTGTACTTTTCTGAATCTTTTCTTACCACATTTGATACAAATAGGGTTAATTTCAGCAAACAATAAATAATGATAATAATATAAAATTGAAAGTTAAAAAACATAGCACCAATCACTTCATTGACTGAAGAGAAACAGAGCTCTATTTCAAAGAAATATGATGATAATAGTCATATATACCATACTAAGGTATTTACAAATTCCTTATACCATACAGAAAACGTTGAGGCATTGAATATTGAACTCAAAACAAATCAAAGTCCAATATCTACATATACTTCAGGATATCTACGTATAGTTTGTTCCAAAAATAAATAGAGAAGAGGCCGTTTTACTCTCTATACGCCGTCTGCTCGCTGCACATATAACTCAATGTAAACGTAATTCCACTATTTCTCCGCAACTACTTAACATAGAGGTGTCAAATTTTCAACATATCATTACAACAATATTATCTAGGTGCCCATCATAGAACTTTTTGATATTTTTTTCCCGTTCTGTTTTTACTCAATTAATTTTTTGCTATTAAGTTTAGAAAAAAGTTCTATGATGGGCACCTTCGTTTTTTTATAAGCTTTCCAATGGTGTAAGAATTGTTTCAATCCGATGTTTAATTAATGCATTGCAGCGGAACTCAATTGTTATATTTTATTTTATAATTTGATTTTTTGATATGCGTATTGATGCGCCTCTGCTGGTCACTTGAAGAATAACTTAGAGTTGAGTAATTTCTCAATATTTTCTATACTTCTATTATTGTCAAGAAGTGTATGAAGGTCAGCTCAGTAATAAACACAGCGGATGTTAAAAAAAATATTATCGCGTATGATATCAGAGTATTATTATAAAGGTGAATGAGAAAAAGTAGCTTAGAGTTGCTGGCTAGGCAAAGAAGCTTATTCAATAATCCGTAATGTTGGGACCTTATATAATTATTATACATATCATGATTAGTAATTAATTACGAGTTATGGTCAAGCAATACTTTTATCTTTACGAATATTTATTTGAAATTTATTATTATTTTAAAAAATAATTATAATAAAATAATAAAAAAAAAAATAGAAAAAAAAAAACTAAAAATGGAATTGATTGAAAGGATCCAGCATTTTGTTAACTTATTGTTTATTAATTAATATTATGCTATCATTATATAATATAAAATTAGTCATTTCATTTAAAAACGCAGAGTAAAAAGTATTTTCACGATATTTTTATATTTTCATGCCACAAATGAAATTAAAATTATAAAAAAATAATATGATATAAACTAAAATAAAAGCTTAAAAGGAAATAATTTGACACTGCAGATCTCCAAAGGACGATCGACACACTTATTATAAAAGAAAAGAGATCTATAAATTATTTGAATGCACAATCACTTTTTTTATATTTTTATATTGCTTTTGTTATGAAATAAAGTGCGTCGGTTACATTTCGGAGATTAACGCAAATTTATTATTATTATTTTTTTAAAAAATTTAAATGGTATTATTTATTAATTATTATTATTTTAATTCTATTATTTACAGTTGCACGTAAATAACTATAAAAGCTTTTTTAATTTTATTGTAATATACACATTATCATTTTTGAAGAAAAGCACACGGAAATAATAAATTACGAAATTGATGGTCTATTTATGTCATTATAGCATAAATAATAGTAAATTAGAACAACACAAATTATTGTGTTGTACAACATAATATTTATGCTATTTTAACACACAGTAATTATGCAGTATATCATAAATTATGCCGTATCGAACAAATTGTGCTGAAATTAAGCTATAGCATAATTATTACGTAGTTATTTTTGTCCGTGATTGAATATTTTTATGCGATTTCTTTCCCTTTTCGCTATTATATATAATAGCTAATGCATTATATGATTATAAGAATTTTCACTAACTTTTCTTAGATTCAATATCATGAAAAATATTTTCTTCCTTCATTGCAAAAATCTAGCTTGATTTGAAACCTGTTATCACTGCCTTACATACCAATCTATTGTATTCGTTTCCTGTGATTATTGGTCACTCTGATGACGTATGACCACTCGATTTCAGTCATTTAAGTTTCCTGCCTTATCTTAGATTTTGATCTTTTAGACAGTTTGTTTACATTTATATTTTTCAGAGAGTAAAACGGCCTCGACACACAAATATTGAGCCAGCTTTGAAAATGTTCCTTTGTTAATAACAGCTGGATATGACGTCGTTACCTGTTTACTACGTTTATATGTACATATATATGGTGGATCATTGTTATTTCTTCTTTTAGAACTTTGAACTTGATAAGAATGAAAGATACTTCCCAAAAAAAGTTCCAGTCTCAATATATCACTTTTATCGGCTCAAAAAAAAAAAAAAAAAAAAAAAAAAAAAAAAAGATTAACCAATGAAAGTGTCTTATTTTTTTGGTCAGCCAATCACTGTTATTGAGATTCACTTTACTTTACAGAACGAGCTAATGTCTCAAAAGCAAAAGACAGTTTTTCTGAGTCATATTATATTACATATTGTATAAAAATATATAAAAATGTATAAGATATATGGCGCGATCTATATTTTTTCTTAAACGGTAACATCATATTATTATTATATGCGGAATTAAAGTGATGGCTTAATCAAATTAATATTATTTGCACAAAATAAAATGGTTTGAGGAATAATTTTCAAAAATACAAGAAATATTTAAATTCGATATTTTAAAAAGTATAATTCATCACTTAATATGTACAGTATATCGCGGATCCTGAAATTATTTTTTCTTGCAATATTTTATTATTACAGAACAGTTAGCAAATTTTACATATTTATCATATTTTTATATTTTGAATGTTTACGTAAATTAAAACATTTCAATCCACGTTGCGTAATGAATTAGCATTATTATTATTAATATTTTATTTTTAATTTCCACGGTAGAATATACAATAGAATTGCGTATACACATTAATACTTAATAAAAACTCTCCATTCAGAACAGAATAAAGTGCACAAACTCCACTGGGGAAACTGTACAAATTAAGTTGGAATTACAAAGATTATTATTAAGATTACTTTACTACTGAAGTGAATATCAACTTTTGTTCCATCTAATTGAACTTAAAAAAAAAAAAAAAAAAAAAAAAAAAAAAAAAAAAAAACTTCAATCTACTTTTATTAAACTTTTTATTGATCGTTTGAGATAATATCAACATTACGTTTATATAAAATTCATGTAGATTATCTAGTATCTTGGTAAATAAAATAGACGCTTATTTTTAATGTGGTTAAAAAGAACGGACCACTGAGGTCTCAATTACCTATACTGCGTAACTGTGTGTTGTCAATGCTGAATCTTGATATTTTATACTTAGAATATGTCATTCATAGTTCAATACTATTATCAATAGGAGGTTATTAGAGGAGGGGGTTCATTCATATGTAAAAAAAAAAAAAAAAAAAAAAAAAATAATTTATTTATAATCTATAAATCTGTAAACAAACTTGTCAGTTAATATATGAATTCAACAACTGCTTTGAATTGCAGTATAAATTATAATAATTTTAGTAACAGAATAAGTAAACAAATAAAGTTATTAATTGTATTACTCATATATGTATATAAGATAAATTTTTACGATATCAAATACGTCCTCTCTTTTTTATACATATCAGAACAATTTTTTTATTGCAAATTTTTGTTCATTAGTAGAGTGTCACCCTTCCTCACGAAATAATTTTGCCACGACTGAAATATATATACATCCAAGTATAGACCAGCATTTTTGTATATTATCAATTTTGCATGCTCGTAATTTGACGCAAAAATGTCGTCATGAATAATTCAGTATATCACAATCTATACAACTCTCATTTTGTTATCAAAAAAACCGCAAGCATACCTTCTTATATTTTAAAAATATTTAAATGTTGTATTTTTTTTTAAACGCCATACGGAGAATATGACGGTAAGTGAAAAAATGTGCAAATTTAACCCACATGGATGACCTGAAACAAACAATCAAATTATTAATTTATTATATGTTATATGGATTCATCATTTTTGTTATTTTAATTATTTTATAATAGAATTGTAAATTTGTTAACTGTCAACTTTTTTTTTGATAATTTACTATTCTCGTCAGTTAAAAGTTAAATTTCAAAACTTAAATTAAGTCAAATTATTAATTTTTTTTGTAGACTATGGTATGCAGAGTTAGCTTTATTGATGTTAATATTGGAAAAAAGTTTTTGCACAATATTAATTCAAAGCAAAAATAATGATAATATCCTGTAGACATTTTGTTATTACTATTGTTGCGTATAGGAACATAACGTTGACATTGACAATATATCATGCATACGACACGACAAGCTCTGGGAAATCTGATCACACAATAAGCCAGTTCTACTCCACTGGCTTCTTCCACCTCACAAAATCGGTTCGCGTAATTTGTACACATGTTTGCAAGTATACCACGCACGCACCTCGCCCTTTTAAAGAAATAATGAACAAAATTAGCATGGCTTATTATTTATATTTTCCAAGACTAGATAACTGTATAAACTGTATATCAATTAGACATAATGAGAGAAAAAATTGTGAGAACGAAGAGAATCTGGTTCTTTTCAATAAAATTAAAACAAATATGGAAAATGATTGATATGGTGATGGGGACTCAGAAAATTACCAAAGTTTTCTCGTTTATATACAGTAAGTTCACATTTGCAGGTATAATAATTACGCAGACAATAATATCCATATACTGAGTTTCATTTGTAATACTGAAAAAATGTTTGTCTGCTTTCCTCCTGTATGCACTTCATGTCATAACGTGTTCGATATTTAGCTCAGGTGTGTTGTGATTTTAGGAGGATGCACCAAGAGTGAGTGTGACCTCCGAGACTGGGCATTATGCCTCCGCAAGATAATGACTACGTGGAGTCCTCGAGCACTTCAGCTGCCGACACCGAGGAGGATTCGCCTCTTCTCTCACGCGGTCAGAGTGAAGAGCCACGCATTCCTATCATGACGAACTTAGCATACGGCGTAGGCCACGTGCTAAATGACGTGTGTGCCTCGATGTGGTTTTCATACACCCTGCTGTTCCTGCACTCGGTGCTGGGCATGCCTGGTGCCCACGCCGGGGCAATTCTCATGCTGGGACAAATTGTTGACGCCCTCGCGACTCCCCTCGTGGGTATGTTGGCTGATCGCCCTCTTAGAGGACCATTCGCTAAGTACGGACGCCGCAAACTTTGCCATTTAATAGGTACTTATATGCTGTCTCAAGTATTATAAAATTAATTACATTGCTAATTAGAGTGCTTCAAAAATAAACAATGTGTTTCAACTAATTAATTACAATAGCAATTATCTGACGCATACTTTTCAATTATGCTTTGTAAACAAAATGTCTTGAATTTTAATCAAATTTTTTAGAATATATCATAACTTTAAAGTGATTTTATATTTTAATGAAATTCACTCATCGTTATATTGAAGTTAATATCTAGAGTGGTTTGTCAAGGAAAACTGATGACGTTGTATTTTCCAGGGACACTGCTGGTGGTGTTCAGCTTCCCCTTCATCTTCATGCCATGTTGGGTGTGTGATGTTCCCGTGTTCATACCCTCTCTAAACGCGAGTGTGGTACGGCCTGTGTCAAACGCCCAGGCAGATATCGAAGCTGCCCTCGAAGCTGCTGCAGAAGCTGCTTGGTGGCAACAAATGCTCTACTACTCACCTCTCGTCGCCCTCTTTCAGGTGGGCTGGGCCGCCGTACAAATCGCACATCTATCATTGATTCCTGATCTCACAGCTAGTGAACGAGGACGTACTGAACTAACCGCAGTCAGGTATTCACACACATCACATCACTATTGCTTTATTTGCCTGAATGAGTAACAAACAAATATATATATATATATATATATATAAAATAAATGTTAATACACATCGCGTCACTCGTAATTTTAATAATTTTGTCATGGCAGTCAGGCAGTGTGTTAACAAGTATTTATTATATTATTTTCCTGTGTAACATTCCTACCACAAAGTTTCATATATTTATATACACATTGGAATTTACAAACTGTAAATTTATACAAAATTTTAATGATAATATAGTAATATAATGGTAAGTTAATTGCGCCGCAATAATGCGAACATAATTTGCAACAATCATCATATTTCAAATTACTTATATATATATATATATATATATATATATATATATATATATATATATATATATATATATATATATATATATATATATATATATATATATATATATATATATATATATATATATATATATATATATATATATATATATATATATAATATGAATATTATATTAATATATTATTAAAATTTGAGAATGACTAGAGGCTCCATGTATCATTAATCATTACGTAATGTATATAGGTACACGTTACACGTGTATTGAGTCACTGTATGTGTGAATTCATTAGTGATGCGACGTATATGTACGTACGTGATGTAATTGCGTGCGTGTCGTGTGTTGCAGGTTCAGCATGTCAGTATGCTCCAGTGTCATCGTTTACGTGATCACGTGGTCCGTGCTACACGTCACAAGAAATGGAGCCAAACAACAAATTGGACCTGCAGACGCTTATAAGTTTAGAGTAAGTTAAAAAAAAAAAAAAAAAGGAAAGAAAAAAATTCTAATACGTGATAACAAAAAATATTCCCTATACAATATTTAAATTTTAATTATTTTAGAGTAGAGGAATAAAAAAATAAAAATGGGGAAAATGCCTGAAAGGTAGGCAATTTGTTAAGCTTGTGTGTGACACACATTGCATAGCCTACAAATATTGCAGGCGTGATTGCCATGCACTATTATATTGATTAACTGAAAACTGTATTGTGACTGCTGGAAACAATATAAGTATTCTCCCGATTTATCATTAGTAAATAATAAAATGAAAACAAAATAAAACAGAAAATTAATATATAACATAGATACCAAAATAAAATTTTAGACAAAATAACGATTTTTTCCCCCAAACTAAATACTTTTTTTTTTTTTTTTTTTTTTTTTTTTTTTTTTTTTTTTTACAGAATATTGTGCTAATAGGCACAGCTTTAGGTTCTGTATTCACTCTTTGGTTCCATGCGGGATTACGCGAGCCAGTTTCATTTCAAACACGTCAGCGGCATGCAGCCAAGAATAACAAAGAGTAAGTTTAGTTAACACCATGTAATTAATTGATTGTCTTGCATATTAATTGATCTTTCTATTATTATTATTTTTTATTATTTAGAGACAGCACACCTTTACTTGCATACAAAACAACTGCAGCTTTTTTTCGTGATCCACGTCTTTATCAAGCGGCATTTCTCTATGTTTCAAGTAGACTTTTTACAACATTAAGTCAGGTAATTATTTTTGTGTTCTCATAAACTTATATATATTATAATGAGAAATTATTATAACTGATATGCAAATTTTGTTTTAGGTGTTCGTGCCTCTTTACTTAGATGAAAGTTTGGGTGAAGATGCTGAAAGTCTGGCACTTGTACCTCTAGCAACTTTTCTTGCAAGTTTTGTCGCCTCACTTGTCGTCAAGTGGATGAATTTACGCTGTGGGCGAATGGTACTAAGAATATATATATATCTAAACTTACCTAACAATCTATTTTATATTATAATTTAGTTGACTCTTATGTCTCTTTTACGTTTTACAATTACTTTGGAGAATGCAATAAAAAGTGTTGAAAAATGATTTTTACAAGCTTTTACAAAGTTTAATATTGAGATTTTTTAGAAAAATTGCTTCCGAACATATACGTGCAATATTTATTACGAGTCATAAATTATATATTTTTTTCTCTCTCTTTCTTTTTGAAATTTAGAATTATATGTTATAAAATTTATAACAAAAATGACATATATATGACATTCTGCCTGCTATATATTCAATCCCTCTGCCGCTCTCTGCTTATCTTACAATATTTTTAAATCTTAGGTTACGTATATGATTGGAGCATTGCTGTGTCTCCTTGGATGTATTTGGATCTACTTCGGCTCGGGGAAAAATTATGAAGATCGGGAAATTTACGGAGTCGCCTTCTTTCTGGGTAATTATACAACTAGACAATATTATTATTATTATCTTCCACTAAAAATATAATTCAGTAACAAATAAACCAAAGTTCTGGATCAGAGAGTTCAAATGGACAATATTCACTTCTAATTAGATTTATAATTGAAAATTTTAATTTAAATGTTCATAGATAAGATATTTAAATTCTTTTTAAAGTACACACCATTAAAATAATAGTAATTCAATGAGATTTCAAACTTATAATTAGTATTTTTATTTTAACATTAAGCTTAAAATTAATCGTTCGTGATGTGTAATGTTAAACTAACCAAAGTAAACTTTACAAAGATATCATCAAGGAAAATTAAACCCAAACAAAAGTTTTTGGGAAACCACTCTGTTTGCGTTTGGTTTGATATGCACAAGAGTGCGGTAATTGTGTGTACAATAACATGACTTCTGTAAACAGAGGTCCCAACTTCCAAAATAACGAAACAAAATGAGTTTACATACATTTAAGCGTAAATCAAATTAATTGGTGTTCTAAATTTTACAAATAGCAAACACACTTCAAAACTATACATTACAACTCAATATTTTGTACTTCACTTTGCAAATATAAAATTAATATGAGGAGCACAGATTGTAAAAAATAAAATCCTTGTAAAATACTTATTTGAATTGCGATGAAAAGAAGAAAATAAATAAATGTATAAAATAATAATACCTAGGCCTAGTCATAAAGGAGTTTATATAACAACTTGTAAAGTTAAAATTTACCTTTGACCTTGCAGGTTCTGGCAGTTCAGTGACGCTGGTGACCAGTCTGTGCATCACTGCTGACCTCATTGGTGACAGCACTGACAGTGGTGCTGCGATCTACAGCGCAGTTACCTTTGCTGATAAACTTTTCAACGGTCTCGCCGTGATGCTTATTGAGAGCTTGTAAGTGTATTTATTTTGTCAGACTCAATTTCTTATAGGCGTAGAACACCTTGAACAAAAAACTTGTCTAATATCCTAACATACCTAAATATCAACGTTAATTTGGCCGAAGTCATTGATTTCTAATTTATTTTCCATTCACAAAATCACAGCTGCGGGATTATGACGTCAAAGCTCACTAGTCTACGCGCGCGGAAAACAGGCAAGCTATGACATATCACAAACCCGCAGCTGTGATTTTGTGATTGTAAAATAAATTAATAATCAATGACTCCGGCCAAATCAACGTTGATATTTAGGTATGTTAGGATATTATTAGACATATTTTTTGTTCAAGGTGTTCTATGCCTTTATACTCGATCTATTAACATGATACATGATTGTCTTGTTTTTTTATTGCAGGAAATGCGCAGACAAGCGATCATGTCCGCATTATTATCGCGACTCTCTGGCATTCGTGTGTGGTGGAACTGTGTTGTTTGGAATCATTGTTCTTGCAACTTATTGGAAACCTTCCAGAATATTTCAACAAGGTGAGTGATATTTTTCAATTTTTAGGAAAGAAAAACTGAAATTAAAGACTGAATTGAATGAACTTGAATAAATACCATCGTATTCGTATTTTCAGTTCACAATCGAATACCATGAGAGATGCATGGGATGCATGAACTTCTGACTCGAATAGAAACGTCTAACACACGTTGTCTAAGTTTGCTCAGCATTAAAAACAAAAACACGTACAATGTGTCATATAATTTATACATATTGTGCAGTACGATTTGATTTGCAACGTTTATATGGGAAAATAAAAACATACAAGCGAGCGGGTGGTGGTATCTTCTCTACTCCCACTACAAAACCTACAAAAAAAAGAGAAGAAGCCTTTGATACTTACTGGCAATCCAAACTTGGTACGTAAAAATGAGCAATGGAAGTTTTGCGTCGTTTTCTTTGTTTACCTGAAGGTTGTATGCAGCAGGCAGACAGGAAGTACGGGAAATATTTCTGTGCGACATCATGACCTCGCATCACAAATGATGTACACTGCCTGCATGGTACTAGTTTAACTGTGATGAATAATTGGGCTGTGCAGTAGAAGTAGGAGAGAAAGAGAGAGAGAGGGAGAGAATATTTTGTTCCCCCAAATTTGTATTAAATCGCTATAAACTATTTATTTTGCTTTTTTCAATTAAAATTTTTGTACATTTTGCAGTTCTCTCTCTCTCTCTCTCTCTCTCTCTCTCTCTCTCTCTCTCTCTCTCTCTTCTACTTATATTATATACGCACAAGTAGTATTGAGTAGTATAGTATTTCAATGCCCAAAATTATCACCATCAGACAAGACGATACTGCACTACTGCTGGATATATTATATGTCCTGCATGATGTCTGTCGCACATGAAGATTTTCCCTGCTGCATGTTCTGTGCAAAGTGAACAAAGAGAAAAAGACGCAAACTTGCACTGTGGTCACAAAAATCGCGTGAATTGCAAGTGATATTAAAGTTTTCTTCACATTTCAAAAGTTTTGTGGTGGTAGTGAAGGCACCCACCGCATGCTATTGTATGTTTATATTATGGGTTTCCCATGTAAACACGGTAACTTTTTTTGTTTTTAGCACGACAGTGTAACGGTAAGACTCACCAAACTGTTTTAACTGTATGACTGATTGTTTAAATGCAATAATTAATTTGTTAATCTAATTATATTTATCTACTTTTTATGTTATTAACTTATTATTATATATTTTGTTACATTGTTAATGTATTATATGTATATTTAATAAATTTTTGAAAATGTTATAGGTATAATATGTTTGTTTTTTTATCAATCCAGAGATATATTCATTTATGAATACTTTTCCAAATATTAAAGATTTAAGTCACAAAAAAAAAAAAAAAAAAAAAAAAGACATACATAACAGTACATAATAGAAGGATTATCATTCCAGGTATTAATTTTCCTTCATCCAACTATATGCATGTTATTAACTGTTGATCAAATTGCAATGATAGAAAGCGTATTTAACTATACACGTTTTATGATAAAATAATGAAGAATAATTTTATTATTAAAATCACAGAATATTAGCATCAACTGTAGATAATTATGTTGTTGATGTTTATTGATATCGTAAATTCAATTTTTAAAACAGAGGTTAAATTAAAATTAGTTATTTTAAAATTAAACGTTTTTTTAAGGATTTTCAAGAATTTTTATTATTTACAATTTTTTTAAACTTTTTGGTATACATTTGAATGCATGGATGTATGTAATAATAATAATATGATCTACTTAATTTACTAATATTTACAATGAGTTTTTTTTAAGTTATAATAGTCTCTTGCTACAATACTGATGAACATTTTTATATATTATTTATAAATGAACAAATGCTAAATGACAATAATAATTTAATTTGATATGCTTCATTTTTTTTTCATATACATTTTTTTTTATTATTACTATTATTTGGAATGCCATAAAAAGGTTAAATTCCATTGATGATGAATGTTTGATGAAGTTAGGATTCAGTTTTTTTTTTCTTTCTAAAACTATCAATTATCTCCGGCAAGCCTGTGGGCCACTTACGTTACTTAAAAATATCATACGGCTTCTGATTTATTTGGCACAAATTAACAAAAAGCCACTACGTATATAAATAGATCAAGAATACAGGAAAGAGAAGAAACAACAACTTGTAATCATAAAAAAGTTGACGTGATAAGCTAAGTTATAAAAAAATTAATCAGGATACTTCTTTTTTTCTTTTTTCTTTCTTTCTTTCTTTCTTTCTTTCTTTCTTTCTTTCTTTCTTTCTTTCTTTCTTTCTTTCTTTCTTTCTTTCTTTCTTTCTTTCTTTCTTTCTTTCTTTCTTTCTTTCTTTCTTTCTTTCTTTCTTTCTTTCTTTCTTTTTTTTTTTTTTTTTTTTTTTTTAATTTAAAGTACATATATTTGAAAATAAAAGAAACAATTACAAATTCTAATTCATTATTTTTATAAAACCCTCAACTCTTAAAAGATTTAGCTAAATCTATTTTGTATACTTTTATGTATTAGACAGAACAAAAGTTACTATTCATAAGTTTTATCATATTTCTTAAAAATTTTAACTTACAAAAAAAAAAAAAAAAAAAAAAAAAAAAACTACTAAACTTACTTAAAAAATTTAAAGCTCCTGATAATTTTTTTTTATATATAATTTTAAAGATAGTAAAAGGTCAACATGACAACAGATGCCACATTTTCAACTCAAAATATAACAAAACATGTAATTTGAAAGTGAAAACAAAGGCGTTGTATATAAAACTAATTAAGTGAAAAGAAAGATATAGTATTAAGTTTTGCCCATTCATGACCCTGTGGCATGCTAACCTAGATGAAGAGACAAGCTCTTTGCAGATTTCAATAAATTATAAGAAAAGAGAGAGATTTTTTTGTTTTCTTAAACACACACGAGACACTGCTAGGCATTAAAGTAAATAGATTTGTCTCTAGCACACACTGCTTATTACGACACCATTCACCTCTGCAACAAAATGCAATATATCATGCACCACGAGAGTGTGGTTTACGTGCGCCGAGATCCATGCAGAGGTTGAGCGGAATCAAAGTCAGTGTATAAATGTTCTCGTGGGAAAGGCCAACACTAGCACTCCGTTGTCTTGACTGATGTTGGACCATTGTTGTGTCTATTGACGAAACCATTGGCTGTACTGCCATTGCTCACTTTGCTTCCCCTACTGCTGTCACTTGAGTACACACTGACAACAGGGGGAGCAGTAGGAGAGCAAGTGTCTGTGGGAGGGACTTCGGGGATAGGAGAGATGTTAACAGAACGTAGAGCGCTGGAGTTCCTGGGTGGAGAGTGAGCTGTGAGAGCAGCTGCTTCTCCTGCCTCCTCGTCAGACTCTGGTTCACTACCAGAACCCAGAGAGAAGTCTTCAATGTCACGCGCTATTCTCAGAGGCGTTGACGGAGATGCAGCTTTCTCATCCTTGGCGGCAGTTGCAATCCTTGCTTGCTCACGAACCTCCTTAGCAGCATCCGAGTGATAGAATGAGACCTCAGCAAAGCTAGGCCCTACTTCATTCAGCAAGCGAGAAACCAACTCCATGAATGCGGGTCTTGTTTGTGGTCTGTGTTGCCAGCACATTCTCATCAGTTCATACAGCTTCTTAGGGCAGTTTTCTGGGGGTTCCATGACACCTCCTTCAATAACGTAGCGCAGTACTTGATCATTAGACAAACCCTGGAAAATGCAACATGAATTAATATAAATATGAAACAACATTTATACAAGCTAAATAAATGAACAGTAAAAATATTTACAACATTGCATTAAGGGTTCATCTCAGTGGGTCAAATTACATTTTTTTTTTTAATTTATACCAGTGCACAAGTAAAAACTGATTACTGTAGTGTTCACAAGGTTAAATACCAAGTAAGAATATTTCAATTGTTTATAAACAATGTGTTTAAAATTAAGTTTAAAATATTAAGCACTCCTAATTTTTAAAGCATTCAATATCCAAATTACAAAAACAAACTAAACTGGTCCTCATTTTTTTTTTTTTTTGTTTTTTTTTTTTTGTAATTCTAAGTGAGTATTTCTGAACCACCTGTTTTATATGTATAGGCCTATATTAAAAAAAAAAAAAAAAAAAGTACACTTGTAGATTAAATGTGGCAAAAACAACAAGTGCTACTGAGATTAACCCTTAAACTTACACATTGAGAAAGAGAAAAAAAATATTTAGAAAATAGTTGGTAGAGATTAGAGCACGTTGAATTGAAAATTAATAAAACGCGAAAATTCTCTAATTTAAATAGTAAATTGGGACTAGGGATCAAATATTCTAGCTTGAGCTAGTTAAAAAGTAGACGTTAAAGGGATGGAGGTATAGTGTATAGTGTCAAAATAAAATACGATGTGCCTAGCATCTCACGTTCCCACACTACGTCAAAGACACAACATTATAAAACAGCATCAGACTTACTCTTTGCCTTAGACCGGTTTCGTCCTTTACCTAGGACTCATCAGTAAGGCTCGGCAGAGAGCTCTGTATAGCTAGAGATGGCTCACACCACATCTGCTAACTGACTGAGCTGAGGAAGCAAGTGGCAGTCGCGTTTTTATACGCGATGCCCCCGCAGCTGCACGCGCTGATTGGTTAAAATCGCGCGCGCAAACTCGGCTTGCTGTTTAAAACCTCTCATCCTAATCTCTACCAACTATTTTCTAAATATGTTTTTTTTAAACTTATTAATACTAACCACGATGGTTTTTTCCTAATACGCATATTATCGCCAAGTCGATCTTTTTGTTTTAATTTTAAGCTTTTGTAAATAATATTCTTTCATTTTTATTTTATTCGGCCCTTTTACTTGCCAACGTCAATAAGAGCACGTACTAAATTAATTAAACTATATGCCAAAGCGCATAATATTTATTCTATCTCTCCTACTATATCATCTTTTTGCTTTTCCTACCCCAGTGTCAACATATAAAGCGATGTAACTAGCGTGAATCACGATACTGTGCAGTCGGTAGGCGTAGTGCTCTCGCGATCTTTCTAGAGTTGGGGAACTCTGGGAAGTGAGGGAGGACACATATTGCTTGCTGGCTGCCTGTCTTACACCCCTCTTAGACACGATTTTATATTACAGTGTGAGGATGAGAGGTTTTAAACAGCAAGCCGAGTTTGCGCGCGCGATTTTAACCAATCAGCGCGTGCAGCTGCGGGGGCATCGCGTATAAAAACGCGACTGCCACTTGCTTCCTCAGCTCAGTCAGTTAGCAGATGTGGTGTGAGCCATCTCTAGCTGTACAGAGCTCTCTGCCGAGCCTTACTGATGAGTCCTAGGTAAAGGACGAAACCGGTCTAAGGCAAAGAGTAAGTCTGATGCTGTTTTATAATGTTGTGTCTTTGAGAACGTGAGATGCTAGGCACATCGTATTTTATTTTGACACTATACCTCCATCCCTTTAACGTCTACTTTTTAACTAGCTCAAGCTAGAATATTTGATCCCTAGTCCCAATTTACTATTTAAATTAGAGAATTTTCGCGTTTTATTAATTTTCAATTCAACGTGCTCTAATCTCTACCAACTATTTTCTAAATATATATATTTTTTTTAAACTTATTAATACTAACCGCGATGGTTTTTTCCTAATACGCACATTGAGAAAGAGAGAGAGAGAGAGAGAGATAAATTAATGAGAAAATACCTGATAGGGCTGTGAGGCTAACGTTGCCATTTCCCAGAGCACCACTCCATAGCTCCAGACATCAGAGAAACTTGTAAAAATACCATCTTTGAGACTCTCAGGTGCCATCCACCTCACAGGCAGCAGGCCCTTGGTATCTGAAATAAAATAAAAAAGTTATTAAAGTAACAACCAAAGAGGCACTCATAATAAAAACATGTTTTTAAAGTTTTGACGTTACAAGTGGGTAAATTCACTAGATCTCACCTTTACGATAGTAGTCAGTCTCATAGATATCTCTTGTCATGCCAAAGTCACCAATCTTGACTGTGAGATCCTCGGCCACCATACAGTTACGTGCTGCCAAGTCACGGTGGACAAACTTCTTAGCTGCCAGGTACGCCATACCATCCGCAATCTCAATAGCCATTTGTAGGATACGCTGTCAAGTTTACAAAGAATGTTAGAATAATTGTCACATAACAGAGAAAGAAATTGAGCTTGTGTATATAATATTTAATGTGAGTCGATTATGGAGCTGTGAAATTCATCTGTTTCTTGGCATCATGAAATAACAAAATTTGTTTATGAAATTTGCCAAGTATCATTGAGAGTGATTCTATAAATTCTGTGTAGATATCAAATACTTCTAAACAAACCTAGGAGTGTTTGACTAAAATTGATTCCTTTTCAATTCTTTCTGCACTTATTAGTAGTTAATGTTAATACTTTCCACAAAGGTGTAATAGTTAATTACCTTGAGAGAGGGTGGCTGCTTAGAGGGATCGGTGCCTTCATTGGGTCTGTGTGAGCGTAGATAGCTCTTGAGATCACCGTTAACCATAAGCTCCATGATGACAAGTGCAGGTTGGTTAGGGCAGCCCTGAGATACAACACCTAGCAGACGAACCACATGTTGCGTCTTGAATTCCCTGTAAACAGGCAAAAAAAATGTCAATACATTTCACATCTCAAACATGAACTGAAATAACTATTTTTAACATTTATTTTAATTTTAAGAAACAGATTTGATTAACAATATTTACAATTACACAGGGTCTTTATATTTCACGATTCAAAGAGCATAACTTGTTTTAAAGAGTAATCAAATTAATTACATTAGAAGAAAAATAAAATAATAAAAAAGACACACACTAGAATTATTAGATAGTTGAACATAAATAACTTGAACTTACTTCATAACTGAGGCTTCATTCAAGAACTCAATCCTCTCTCTGTCCGTTGCATTGGCACCCACAGTCTTCACTGCACAAGGTGTGTCAGGAATACCCTGAATGTCTTTAGCCATTCCCTTGTACACCATACCAAATGATCCTTGACCTAGTTCTTCCTTCAGTTCAATCTTCTTACGAGGTACCTCCCACTCATCAGGTACGTACACTACACAAATAATTTTACAGTTAAGAAATATCTCTTAAAGTAAGTTGAGGCTACAAGGCAATAACACTCACCAGTGCTGACATATTCTGGATTCACGGTAGCTATCAACTTCATATTGGCAATGTTAAGTCGCTTTCTACGTTGTACATACAAATAGACACCACATACGACTGCCACGACAAAAAGAGTCATGAGAATAGCAATGAGTTTGACAGACACAACTGGAGCAGAAGGTGGATCCTACAAACACAGATAATATGTATTATTACATGTATCAAATGTACCACAATAATCACAGTCTATTGAGTATTAACTTACCTCAATAATGAAGTACTTGATGGCAGTATAAGCTCCGTTACCAGCTAATGATGTTGCTCTCAATCTAAGACTGTAGTTACCAGGTTGTAAGTTTTTCAGTGTATACGAACGATCCCAACCAATGAACTGCTTACGAGTGATACATTCCACTGTAGGTTTGTACTGTAAAATACAAAACAACATGTTATATTTGAGTTTGAGCACCAATTTTACACAGGAAATTTTGAACAGTAGGTTTTAGTGTTTTGCAAGAGCTCTCAAGAGCTAGCGGTGACTGCACAGCAGTTTAACTGTTTTGCCCTAAAGTCAGTGATCACATGACAAGTGGCACAAACCATCTTTCATATAGAGCAGAAAATAAAATTGGAGGTGAGAAAGCCTGATAGTGCAATGGCTAGCACAGTAGCCTGGCAAGCCAAAGATCTGGGTTTGAGTCCCAGTCAGGTTTTATTCTTTTTAACACATTTACTACTCTATATAAACACAGTGAAACACAAAAACCTACTTTTCACTATGTTTTTTTTTTCTTCATGAGGCAAACAAAATACCACACCATTGGACTTACATTTTCAATATCGACACGCCTGTACTCAATGTGGTAGGTGACTACCATGCCATTAGGTTCTGCTGGTTCTTCCCACTTCAGACGAACTTCTCCTCCATATTCTTGAGTTTGGTTAGCAACTTCAACCACCAGTTTTGTTGGGTCCATGTTGTCTGCAGAATCTGTGTAAAAACAGTAACAACAATGCATTTTAATTTTATATATTATTATAATAAGGATTGGAATATTTTCTCTCCAATGCAAGGTAAGAACAGCTGTCAGTAACAACATTATCTCCCATTCCCCAATCTATGTGTTTTCCTATCAAATCTTTTTATCAATCATAATAATAAAAAATATAAAAATTAAGAAAAACCCATTGTGTTTGTATGAGGTTAAAATTTTAAAAATAAGATTTATAATAGAAAATAGTAGGGGAGAGATTACAGCATGTTGCATTAAAAACAAAAAGAATAAAATCCCAAGAATTAGTTAATCCCAAGTCCCAATCAACTATATATAAATTAGAAAATCTTTGTGTTTAATTAATTTTCAATTCAACTCAATCTCTCTTCTGCTATTTTCTTTTAAAATTTCTATTTTTAATTTTTTTTAATGTCATCTCCTATTAATACAAAACATTTAATTTTTATTCATTTGTAATCTTCAATAATTTATTTTAAAAATTTTCATCAATATATATTTTTATTATTAGGCCTCTTATTATTATTATTTTAACTTTGTGATTCATAAAAATACAAAACAGTGAGAGGAGGGTAGAAATGAACCACAACTTTTTATATTTATATTACTTTAACGTAGGTTGCAAAAATATCTAACCAGTTTTGAGGGTGCGGGCAGTGACAATGCTCTTGGTACTGCAGTAATTATTAGGCTTGCTCTGAATTCGTTCTTGTGGGTCCAGCTCACGACAAGCAGACACTGAGATGGTGTATTCTCCAAAGTGGCGCAGAGACTTGATCACCACTATTGCATTGCGTACTGTGGCACGGTATTTATCATACTTTCCTGTAACACATAATATGTATTAGTTTTGTCATTAATAGTTACCATACCATTCAATATATTAACAAAATAATCATAATGCAGTAAGGGGAAAAAAACAGTAGAATTAGAAACCAATGTGTTATTTGAAAAACACACATTACATTCTTTAATTTAAAGATATATTAAGGAAAATAAATCATTGTGGTTAAGATAAATGAGCGTGCACATTTTAAATAATAAGTTGACACATTTTTTAAAACTCTTTCACAATAAGAAACGAAAGAAACAAGAGGGAAAATATATTTACCCTTCGCATTTAAGACTGAGTTTTCCAGATTTGGCGATGGTGGTTGTGCTGTAGCCAAGCCATCTTTCTCTGTGGTCTCTGGGAATTCTTTGTATGACAACCTGTCCAAGTCCTTCTTCATGTCAAAAGCCTCTTTGTTACGACTGCTTGAGGAGAAGTTTAGAACTTCGCGCTTCTTTCTGGCCGCAAAAGGGCTGTAACAATAAAACATAAAATTGAAAACATTTGCATATTTTTAAAGATAATATACCCATGCAGGTGGCATGATTTTTACTGCAATAATTTTAATCTTGACTTGCAACTTTATGTTACTTAACTACAAATGAATACAATTTCATTTTTGAAAATTTAAATGTGTTTGGGGCATTTTTTTTTTGTGGCTTTCAAAATACAGAGTGAGAGTGAGAGTGAGAGAGAGAGAGAGAGAGAGAGAGAGAGAGAGAAACTGCCATTACAATGCACTTTTAGAGATATGTGGTAACTGAAAATTAATTTTATTTCAATGTACCTCCCACTCCTGATGGACAAACAATTCAAATGTATTGTAAACATATTGTCTTGGACGTCAAAATAAATGAACAAAAAACTTACTTCTTGACATAGACTGTATTGTGTAGAAAGTCTTCAAACAAGATCTGGAATTGGATCTCCTTCTCCTTTAGCTGCGTATATTTCTTGTCTTTCTCGTCACAACTGCAAGTTCCTTTCTCGTCTAACATGTTGATTACCGAGGGCTGCTTATCCTCCTCTGAGCTGGGCGGAGGTGTGGGAGCCTGGTTCTTCTTGTCAGGCAGCATCAAAGCTACGGAAACATTGCAAAATAAGCCATTGCCTCACTTGTTGTATGTCTAATGTTTTAACATCATGGATATTAACATTTTCATTCATTTCGTTTCATTTTTTTCTTCTTCATTTTTATGGTACGAAAATATTGACACAGAAAATAGTTATTTAGTTACTATTCAGTACAATAATAATTGTATAAATTTTATTCTAGTCGCACTACAAGCTTAAAATAGCAATAATAATTGTACACCATGAATTTACTTACGTTCAGTACAATAATCTCGCTGTTCCAAAAATTCAGGATCAACCTTTTCCCAAAAAGCTTCAATTAAATAGTGAGTAACATTTCCATTTGGTTCCAGAGGTGGTAGCCATTGAATTACAATTTCTGAACTGGAGTTAGAGTAAGCCTTAAGAGCAAGTGGCATAGAAGGAACTGCAAAACAAATAAAAATTATTATTCAGTCACTGAAAAAAAGAAAGAAAAAAGAAAAAGAAAAAAAAAAAAAAAAAAAAAAGTGCTTACCATCAGGTAGGGTGCGGAAATACTGAAGTCTACTCTGAGCACCAGCACCCTCTGTAGCTAGTGTGTATGTCTTCACATAAAAGGCATACTGAGTGAATGGTTTCAGCTGAGTTAAAATATGAATGAGGTTTGGATCTGGCTTATCATCTGGAGAGTTTTGCACAGAAACATCATCCACCAACCACCTGTAAAAATACAAGTATATTTAGAATCAATCAACAATATAAATTTGTAATGGTAATATTAATAACATAATACAGATGAAATAGTTTGTAACAGTTATATTTTCTGCAATATAGACAATTGTACTCACCCATCGCCTCCACAAGCATCACGTCCATCATAGAGAGTGATATTTTGAGATGGTGCCTCAATGTAATAGATGACGTAGCCTAACAGAGCTCTTGGGTCGTGATGAATGAAAGGATCCCACTCAATGAGGACTGCATTTGGATTTCTGGAGATTACTCTCACATTCAACTGCGTTACATTACCTATATTGACAGAGTATAAATTAGTTTTTGTTTTGTTTCTTCTTCATTTTATTATTATTATTGTTTTAATAGAGAATTTACAACCACACTTACATGCCACTTTATCTCCATTAGAATCTCTTGCAACCTCACTGTCTGTGAAATCTTGTAATCTCGCCTTCTCTTGCAGTTGCTTTATCTTGTATAGACACAACTTAGGGTTGAAATGAAAGAAAAGTTTGCCTCTTTTGATCTGTAGGCCTTGTGGTTTTGTGCTCCAGTCCCATAACTCTTGAAGATTTTGATTGTCACGCACAATTAAAGCATCTCTATCAAACGAAATATATAATTAATTAAATGACAATTACTAATATAAATAGATGGATGTTAGGAGGGGGGGGGGGGGGTATTTGCACATACCTGCTGTTATCTAGTGATTTACCATGGATGATTGTCAAGTTTTTAAGAAAATTCAGAGATATAAGAGGGAAAGATCTCACTATCTTCAAATACCCTTCAATCTCTTCAATCAGATTCAAACTCTCTTCCAATTCTTTCACGATGTTTTCTGAAAATTTCAATTACAAACAAAACATTAATAACACTGCAAAAAAAAAAAAAAAAAAAAAAGTTATGCTTAAAATAATTATGTCATGTAAAAGAACATGAAACTCACTTCCTCCTCTAATTTGTATTTCTAGAGCACCCATGATGTGTGTACATCCACGTAACTTCTGAGCTGAAGCAATACTATCCACACTTGCGCCACTGCACTCCTTACGACAGGAACCATTGCAAGGTTTACAGGTGTAAGTATTGTTGCTCAAGCGATTCTTAAGTAGCACCTCTACGTGATTGACAGGGCACTCCAAGATGCACGAGTTGTTGAATGGCTTCCACTGAATGGCTCGCGTCATATCTACGTCATGATTCACCAGCATGCTGCGACATTCTGCCTCTTCCACACAACGACGGTTCAAATACTAAAAACAACATAATTATATTATAAAAAAAAAGTTCTGAGATATTAATTAGTCAAAAATAGACTATAATAATATTTGTAATTGGTATTCAAAACTGCACGCTATACGCTCCAATGAAAACTATACGTAATTCTCGATCGAAACTTCTAATGTTTTAGCAGTACGTTAACATTTCAACAACAATAAAATAAATGATTACCTCGTAAGTTCCGACAGGACATCGCGCGATGCACTTGTTCTGGAAGACAACATCACGACACACGAGACACGTGTTCTGTGTTTCATCTTCGCAGCCTCCCAAGCACAGCTCGTGGCAACATTTGCCGTCAGGTCTGCAGCTCTTTGACCCACAGTTACACACTGCAATCACAAAAACACAAATCATCACTACACACTCACAACATATTAATTTTTTTTAATATAACATTAAATACCACGCGAACTTCAATTTATTTATTTTTTTCCTCTCGGCGATACATTCTTTTACTTATTTATTTTTTAATTAGTTACTATAGTTATACAGATGATCTGATTTTTAAATGCAATATTAATTTTACTCCATTCAGTACAAATTTGATTACTTTGTGTTGTACTGCAATTTACTTTCTTATTTATTTTTTTGTCAACTTGCAACTTGCCATTATGTTGTTTGGATGACGGGGAAAAAAGAAAAAGAAAAAGAAGAAGTATAATAAATAAATAAATGTATACCAGAATTTAGCGCTATATTATTATTTAATGTTAAAGAAAGAAATTTCTTTATTGGTTCGAATGAAACATTTTGGCAGTAACAGTTCTTTTGTGTTAAATTTAAAGCTTCTATAAATCTTCTCGTTTTTTCGCAATAAAAACGATCGAGTAAGTACAAGGAGCAAAGTTAAAGAACGTCAGCAATTTTCATGTGGGGGTAATTACTGACAATTAAGTGACAACGACAGACTTTATTGTCACTCCAACATGCCATTCACTTCTCTCTCTCTCTCTCTCTCTCTCTCTCTCTCTCTCTCTCTCTCTCACCCTCCCTCCTTATTCTTCTCTTCTTGTTCTTTATTTACTTTTCTACTAATTCAGAGCACATAGGAATTATAGGCATAACATTAAGTATTTCATTTTTTTGTTTTTTTTTTTTTTTAATCTCTGTTAAAATGCGAACCGGAGAAGGAGTATTATAATCGCATGCACTAAACTTCTTGATCGATTGTTATTTATTTTTATTATCTCTATTCATAGAATTTTTTTTCTGTATTGGTATTTTATTATCATGTATATTTACATTTTTTCGTGATATATTTTGCCTAGCACATCGTATCACTAACGCACAACAATAGTCTGAATTTCCTCTGGGATATTTTATTATTCGTTCTGTTCGCCAGAATCCCAAAACCACATTTTATAACGACTGACGATTGATGTACCGAAATAAATAATACGATAAAATCCCTGACAAAAACAGAGGGAGAGATATCACACATATACGTGCTAAAACCACGAATCTTTATGAATGACAAATAAGCTTTTATGACACGAAAGTGACAAAATACTGTTTGGAGAATCAAAACCGTTATGTGAATACAAAATTTTGGCAAAATTTTAATGATTTCTCTGAAGTAAATAACAATTGCGAGTTGCGGGTATAGAAACGGCGCAGTTTTGTGCGTGGATCGATGGATGCCTCATGCTTGCTGCAAGTAGAGAGCGAGAGTGAGAGACGAGAGAGAGAGAGAGAGAGAGAGAGAGAGAGAGAGAGAGAGCAGGGGGGATGGTGCGTGCGGTTTCATCTTACAACTTCCGCCCAGTCTGCGGCCACGTCCCCCTCACACCGCGAGAACAAGAGCACCCGCGGATCTATCTCACACCACACCACCTTGGTGAGAAAGAGAGAGAGAGAGAGAGAGAGAGAGAGAGAGAGAGAGAGAGAGAGAGAGAGAGAGAGAGAGAGAGAGAGAGAACTTGTTTCCAAGTCCAGTAAATGACCTCTCAGTAATAGGGAGAACATTTTAAAACACTTTTAAAAGTTATACATATCATGGGAAAACTTTTTGGCAAAGTACTCTTGCTTTTTACATCTTGATAAACATCACGTTAATTAAAACTAACAAGTAAATTCGACAGATAACAAAAACGAGTCAAGAAACAAAACAATACTCTACACAATATAAACAATATATTACATGTTATCAATCAAACGTCATTTTAATTTGCTTTTGTAAAGAAAAGGGTGTAAATTAATGACCACAACACCCACAATTTAAATAAAATTGGTTTAACGTGTGTTAGAAGTTTATATATCTGCTATACACACAATTGAAGTATTATATAAATATATAGTAATGGGAAAAAAACTTTTTCTTTTAATTTTAAGGGTTAATTAACTCGTTACACAGCAAATTAACCTATTTTATAACTAAAGCTTGTCTTTTGTTATTTACTCTCTTGTTACGGGTCATAAAGCTATGTAGTATAATTATAATTAAGTTAGTGCCAACAGTTTTTCAAGTATTTATAGATTGGGAACAATGACCGTCTGGATTCCACACTTATACAAACCAAACACGCTACCATGTTGTGCATAATAATAAGAAATATACCATAATATCTAAATCATCTTTAAAGTACAGTATACAATACACTTTTTTTTTGTTGAGACAATTTATTGTCTTTATTACAATATCATAATAAACTGTAAGTTAGAACCCACTTTGCATTAATATATTTTAACTTTTTAGTTGTTTGAAGTAGCTATGTAAAATAAAAAAACTGCGCAAATTAATAATAATCTGGGAACCAATAACACTTTGTACATATAGCTTTATACAAATAAGATTTTTTTTTTTTTTTTCATCTGCAAAAACGTCATGTAATTTTTTTTTCTTTCCACGAGGAAACCACGCTTACACATCTTGCGCAGGCAAATCACATCCGGTGCATTTTTTTCCCTTGCTACAGCAATAAATTATAAAAAGTTTAAAAAAAAAAAACGTGTATTTATATTATAATAACTGTCATTTTTAGTTGTATGTATTTTCATAAACAATTTTACAGCCAATTAAATATAATTAACTTTTAAGCAAACATAATATATATAATTATTAAAGCAATTAAATTTCGATAAAATATATTTGATATCATTTAATTTTTTTTTTAAACTATATAATCTTATAGCCACTAAAGCATGTGTGCTACGTAAAAAGATGCACTATGATTATAATTCGATGGAGAAAATTATATTTTTAAAAGTTTTATTATCAGAACTAAATTTAATGTTCCGTATATTTTTTATATCTTTATGATTTCCTTAATGTTAGATACATTAGATTTTAATAATTTCTTCAAATTCACAAACGTTAAATTAAAATAGTATACTCAAGGGAACAAGAGAAAAGTAACTTTTCTTATTTAACTTTAGTAATGGGACGAGAAAGTTCATTATATATTTTGCTAGAGTCTCCAAGTCATCAAGTAAATTGCGAAGTTGTCGTCCTATTGTTAATCAAATAACACTTGCCAGATCACACTGCATGCAGACTCAATTACTCAAGTTAAATTTAATGTTTTGAAGGGTTGTCACAATTAACTAATAACGCTTATAGCCATATCAAAACCATAAGAATTTACCCCTTTCATTTTATATTTAATCTCTTTTATTATAGTGACAATAATTACATTTGTCTTCTCTTTTTTTTTTTCTTCTTTTCCTTTCTCTCTTTGATAGGGAGGGGGGAGGGTTAGAGGAGTGACAAATTTTTACGATCTTGAGAAGAAAATAAAATCAAGTAGAAAGGTTGAGGCAGCAAAGTAATTAGAAGTGTCACTCGTGGCTCCTTTCATTCAATTAGGAGAAACCCTTGTGGTGACATATGGCAGGGGTGTACACCACTTGATCCATTTCGATATTGCTTTCCTTTTCTTTCTTCCTCGATGTGTGTCTAGTTTGTGGTGGTGCTAGTAGAGGGCGCTACGTCACTCCCACGCGCGCCACACCCTGCCGCCGGTCTCTTTCTCTCTCTCTCATTCATGCCGCCTCGCGCGCTCAAGCTCGCGTACTATAACCTCAGTACACGTGTACCCGTCAAGGACAAACATTCCAGACGTAAACCAAAATAATATCAACGCGCCACCCAAACATAATATAGTAAGAAAGGGCAACTATCTAGCAAAATGTATTCTAGAGATAATATAGGGGTAATAATTAAAAATACAGAAAAGAAAAAAATACATTAAAAAAGAGCATGCGTAACATATTTATTGTTGAAAATGTTAACTCGAAAAATTGTTTTGTTTAAAATATAAGCATTTGATTAGAAATTAAATTTTATCTGTACTTCATATTTGGTAATCCTTATTTCAACCGAATTATATTTATAACTTTATAACTACCTTGCATGAAAAATAATGAAAGATTATTGATAAAACAAGGTTATACTGGGATGGTAATTAACAATGGTAACAAAACGAACGTTTTAATTATCTCTCACGCAGAACATGGCAAAACATAAACACTAAAATTTTCAATACATAACGATTTTGTATTAAAACGGTCTATCTATTATTATGTTTTGTTTTTTTATTGTTTTCTTTCTCATGCTGTATTGAAACGTAAAGAAAATAAAAGGCTAATCATAAAACAATAAAAGCTTACACATCGTGCACATACATAAGGAATAACATAATTTTCCGCCCTATACCTTTTGTATGCTATGTTGTTGTATATGGTATACGAAACATTTTATAATAATAATATAGCCATGCACGCATTCCAGGAATCAAAACAATAATTTATAACTCTTTTTCCTCAATTTTTATAACTACTTCCGACACAGGAAAGTAAAAATATAAATAATAATAATAATTGTTCATAAAAACCGGTCGAAAGGTGATACAAAATTATAATGTAAACATGAACGCTTGACAGTAAATGAAAACTTTTTTTTTTCCGTTTACGATAAATATATTATGTGCGCTTTGATTAAGTCATTTTCTTTTACATTGTTTTATTATTATTATTTTTAATTCATCATCACGATTTTTCTTGTTATATTATTGCATACAAAATACTTTTCTTCTATTCATCTCCCGCGATTCTTTGTTTCGCACTCTTTAAAACAATGTTCTGCAAAGCATAATAGCAACTCCCTTTCATTGCTATAATTTAAAAGTTACTTTAAAATACCTGCTGGACTATAAAGCAATGAGTCATATACTTAGTCTAAAAATATTGAAGCATTGTATTCATTTTTCAAAATCTTTCCTCCGATTTTTTTTCCTATCGCATGCAACTTAAAAATGAAATAGTTCTTATTTCCTCCTGCTCTTTTAATTCTCCACCAATATTACTTTGTTTCCTATTTCTTTTTTTTTTATTGATCTCTAGTCTGCACATGCTATCTGTGTCAATTATCAATTTCCAATATAACGTTATATTAAAAAAAAAAAAAAAAAAAAAAAAAAAATTGTACAAAATATTAACATAATTTATTCATAATGTTGTGACTTGTGCTGGTTAGGTGTAGTGGGAATGACGCGTAAATTCACAAAACTTTTACGTAAGAATCCAAATAACATTGATTGTCGTATCTTCAATTGAAGGCATAGAAAACATGAAACAACACGTTCTTTTTAATCATTAAACACAAAATGTGATCTACAAAACTGTTGATAATTTTTAACAGAATGTTAATGTAGCCCCACAAAAGAGCGTGAAAAAACTGTAAAGTATGCAATTTGCGTGAATATTTCTTTTTATGACATCAGAAACAGACAAAAAATAGTGTAAAAATGGTGTGCGGGTTGCATAAATCGAAATTTTCTGATCACTGCTACGGCGCTACAGTTGGGTTTTGAGACCAATGGAGGTTATCGGTTTACAAAATTCGTAAAAATTTTCTATGGCTTAAAACACGTAAAAGTATGTCTAGTATTTCTCATTTAAATTTCTCCGAAATCGGAGGAGTAGTTTTCTCAAAAATCGCAAAAAACGTGTT
>OX439131.1:27058378-27123378 GCA_949318235.1 Ecdyonurus torrentis
TAGTGTATAATATAGCCATGCACGCACGCAACGTTCACAAATTATATACTCAAATGTCATTTGATAATACCACCACCACACCATTTTACGTTGTGTATGTGTATGTGTGTGTGTGTGTGTGTGTGTGTGTGTGTGTGTGTGATTCAAGGAATCAAAATATATGAATTTTTATATTATAAATATAAAATTCAACATGGATATATACGTTTCAACATTTAAGCGAAATACTTTATATTTTGTTTTTATTATCCCCCCCCCCCCCCCCACTTAAAATCCGTGATCAGGAAATACTTCAATAGCCCATATTCATGATGATTTAACAAAACAAACATCAAGTAAACAAGGATCAGAAAGAACTGTTTGATAACAATTATTTATCTTTATTGATTATAAAATTGATTATAATAAAAATATGTTTTCAATTTATTTATGTTTATGCTATGCTAAAATATAATGGCAATCACGCATTCATATATAATCAAATATTATGCCAATTAATGCATAAAAACATTGGAGAAAAATATAAAAAAAGTAAACGATATAATATTCATGCTCTTGAACAAACCAACGAAGCGCACAAATAAACTACAAGCTTTTTTTTTTTACTTAATCATTATAAGCTGATAAAAAAATACGAATGATGCTAATTTTATGAAAAGTTCACGTGCGCGTGCGATGATACTTAAAAAAAAAAGTATGTGTGAGAGATACGAAAAAATCATTTTCGAGTTACGTTATCAGTGACAAATAAATAAATATAAGTTATTTGGTAAAGTTTCTTTGCTGTGCTGATCAGCAGGTACGTGTGATAACGAAATATGAGGCGCCTATATACTTGTGACGTCATTGGCGTCAAGCTCAATCATAAACATAGCTTGCTTGCTTGCTTGCTTTACTTTTTGTAAGTAAATTACAACATCTTCATGTAGGTGTATATGACGTCAGAATTAAACTTGCAAATTTGTCCAACGATAACAAAGTTTTTGTTTTTTCAATGAATAATGTTAAAATTGACGTTTGAACTTTAATAAACATAACAACGCAATGTTATATATTTGCACTTATACAAGAAAGTTTGTTTTGTATAATGAACTTTATATTATTCAATATTGATCTTATTACTATATATATACATATTATATATTCATTTTCATTGATACTTATATATAATTTACACTTGTGTTTCGCGACAAAGCGGATGTCACACTGTATCATCCTATATAGCTATATATTATTTATACTATAATTATACATTACATATACATACAACTCAGTAATTATACCGGCAGCCCAGACGTTGGCCAGACACGTTAAATCCTCATACTCATTTCCTAGCCTAATGACGCCTCTCTCTTTCTCTCTACTTCTTTTTCTTTGTCTTAAAAACTTCTTTTTTTTTTATGATCATCCTATAATTCGTTTGCCAGCTATAAACACGACAGAAGCGTACATAGTATCACATTTGTTCCTTCATTTAGCTTAAGTTTGACATCAGACAGAGTAAACATTAAACCTTATGTGTGCATATAGAAATAACAAATTAGTGCGCGGGAGTAAAGAAAGAAAAGCAAAAAAAAAAAAAAAAAAAAAAAAAAAAAAAGAGTAACAAAGAGTAACAAAGAAGAAGAAAAATCTTTGCTTTGTCGCGACGATGTTAAAAAGACACTATAGATTTATAAAACTAACAATAAAGTATTTTATTTTCAACATTTCTTTTGTGGAGAGTTTCTTTTTTTGTTTTTTCGTTCTCCCATGTGAAACTAGATTGATTTTTATTAATGTATTTATTGAACACAATCACGACCTCCTGAAGCGACACGTGACATTATTGATCGATGTTTTCAAATCTGGTTTTTTTTTTTCCCTTTCTTCCTCCACTATATATTTACGTACTTTTTTTGTTGTTGTTATTGATATTTATCGTCATTTCTAAAACACGCAAGTCAACTCTATACTGCCATTCTCTGTCCCCTCCCCTCCCTTTTTTTTTGAGAATTGAATTAATACAGTACCTGAAAAAACTTAAATACACTTAACTGTAAGCAAAAGTAATAATAAATTTAAAAGCTAAACAATTAATTCTAAAGCTACGTATACAAGAGAAAAGTTAACAAAAACAAAAGAAAGGTATTTCATTATGAAAGTACGTTTATTTGTATATGTTTATAAAAAAATTAATAACAAATTTTACTATGGTATATTTATATAACAATAAAAAAGAAAAAGAAACGAAAAGAACTATATTATATGTTATGAAATTTTACTCTCAGCATAATATTTATATTAATAAATGAGAGTTTATACCTGAGGAATAAATTGTGTTGCTTTTTTAGTATATTATTTTGTTTATTTATACATGCAGCATTGAAAGAGTGGGCGCCGCTTGATAAGCCAGGTGGCGCCAATGATTTGTTACTCTGGTTGATATTATGATACAAGTATTGCTTGCTAGCGCCACGCATGCACCGGTGTATATACATGTATGTACAGTACATCGATATTATGTACAGTACGTACGTATATATATATAATCCGCCACTTCTCAAGCTTACGTTAATTGTCATCGACTATATCTTAATTATATGAACAAACATTTTCCACGTCACAAGTTAATTAGATTTAAACCCTACTCAAAATCTGCATGCCATGATGCGGGTGGCGGGTTCATGCAACTTTGCATTACAACCCTAATTTATTTGATAGATCTTGACTTTATTAAAAGACAAAATGCCATTTATTATTAAACTATACTATACTTATACAAACTCGTAAATAATTAAGTCAACAAAAAGTGACACTTTTAAATAATAATATTTAGTAATAATAAAAGAGAGCTTAAAAATTGTGATGATATACTTATGCGTATCTTGCGTAAGAAATTTTAGAATACAGAATAACTTCGCTATTTCAACAACAACAAAAACTATCGTCTTTTATATCACTATCTCCTATTTCTAATATATTTAAAGCTATGAAATTCTTACTCTAAATTTGAAGTTATAAATAATTTGAATTAATCTATAATTAAACAAATAATAAAATATAAATAACAAGGCCACAATGTTTTGATACTATAAGTATTAACACTCTGTAATATTGTTATCAGTTTTCAACGAACTATGACTTGTCTTTACTATATTAGTATATTATACACTACAACTAAAGATCCGTAACAAAGAAGAGATATCCCCTTGTTTTGGACCGCCTAGAGTAGATATATACAGGGATGCACGAAGGGTTGCATATCAACAGCCAACGAGCGCTTACTTTTTGAGAAGAAGCGGGAACATTCAAAGCGCTCTAATTGACCACTTCAATTTTACCCCAAAAAGTTAGCGCCGACTGGCTGTTGATCACCGCCTGTTATGTAGTATAAATATTATACATGTATGCAGCCCTTCGTGCGTCTCTGTATAGGGTGTATCCGTATGACGTCATTTTTAATGCGCTTGGAGGCCATACTGGAGTAGTGAATAACATTGCTTAGCATAGGACAAACCTCGTTTTTGGCTATTTTCTTTGAGATATCGGTTATTTTTTGTTTTTGTTATTTTTCTCACATACTTGAGATACTAATTCAACCTATTAACAGCATCACTGCTCTCAAAAATATTGCTGTAAGTATTTTTAAATTGGTAAAATGAGTTATTTTCCTATACCGGCCCAAGTATTGAGTACTCCAACATGGCGTCGACTTTAGCATGAATGCATATACCCTATAACGCGGCTCGAAACAAGGGGATATCTCTTCTCTGGTAAAGATCTTTACTTCACAAAGTATTTTCAATGTTATAATAATAAGAGATAAAAATATTTATCTCAAGTTGAATTAAAATAACTGAAGAAAAAAAAAAAAAAAAAAAAACTGATATCGCTAAATATTTTATTAATAGCGTAAAACAACATTTAAAAGTCATGTCAATAAAGACGTAACATGAGTTATATAATATATTTAATATAATATATTATCAATCGTTAAACTTATGTTCGGTTTTCCTGTATGACGAAATAAGGAAAATTATAAGTAAAACAAGTATAATAATAAACTTACAGAACAAAATTTAAATGCCAGTCGAGTAAGAATACATATAAGACTATATATAGTCAAAAGAGACGTGGTGGTCATTTGAGCATTATATGCGTGCACAAAAAGCAAAAAAGCAGAGCAAAAAAAAAAAAAAAAAAAAAAAAAAAAAAAAAAAAAAAAAAAAAAAAAAAAAAGGAAGAAGAAAAAAAAAAATAGGAATGTCGACACAACAAAGAAGGGAGAACAAGAGAAGTTGAAAAAAAAAAAAAAAAGATAACAAAAATCTAATTTTTATAAATAAATCTATATAATATAATATCTCTTTGTTATCCATCTTCCGATAAAAAAGTAGGGGAAACAAAATTGTAACGATAATTTAATCTTATTTTAGGTCTAATTTTTGTCTTCACAATTTGTATAACAACCAATGATGGAAAAAAAAAATCCAAATTAAATTTATTTCAAAGGAAGAGAAAACGTAAACTGAAAGAGAAGAGATGATAAATAATGTATACAATTTATAAATCAAAGATAAAGGCGTGCAAGTTGAGACGATGATAATATGCTTATATACAATGTGTATAAAACAGAGGCAGTAAGACTATAATATACAAGATAAGAAAATAAGATCCATGAAGTGATAACCATGGATATCGCGATACATACACACATAGATATATACGCATTTCTTTTTCTTCATGCTATCCACACGCATGTCTTTTATTTGCATGACAGACAATCCAATTTAATATCGCGTGATTACATTATTATTATATTCAATTCAATTTCAACTAATAAGCGAAAATGTGCATTTTTTTTTATCCCCTGCTGTATATAGTTTTGTGACGTCAACAGAATGACACAATTTTGAAATAGAATTTCAACACGTAAGATAGTAGTTTTCTTCTTCTTCTTCTACTAATTAGAAAAAAAAGGGTGTTTGAAACAAAAGAAAAGACGTTTCACCATCATCAAAGAAAAAATTTCCAATCATGATTTTCGAAAACAACAAGCTTTAACAAGGTGCCTGTCTGGTTAATATATAAGAAATAAACAACAAGATTTTTTTTTCCATGTGAAATATAATATTATTCGCACGCAATACGACAACAAGTGATATTATTTCAATTTCTCCAGACCAGATATACGACGCAAAGGTAACATGATGCACAAACATATGATAGTCCTGTCTCAACCCAGACAGACGCTGACGTGAAATGCAGATTATGTACAGTGTTATTAATTGTCACTTATACTTATTTAGTTAGGGCTGCAACGTTAAGTGCATTGTGCATTATATATGAGGATAAGAGGGTACTACGTGAGCAAGGTCAAGTGACACCCAAGTCGTGGGGGGAGGAGGGGGGGGGGGCAGTCGTTGCCATAACAGATCACGTTGCACTGTCTGCCACCAGTCTCAACTAACATCGATTTACTAAAGTATCGATTTTTTTTACACCATATAATATTGCCAATAATGGGCAAGAAGGTTTTTATAAATTTTAATTTAATAATTCAAATAATAATAAAAGATAGTCTCTTAAAAATTAAAAAGTTGAAAAATATATTTTAAACAAGTAAACAAATAAATGAAGCAATTTGTTTCTCAAAATCATAATATGGAATAGATGTAATAAAAAATTAAAACTTATTTTTCTATTAGATTTAATTGTTGCGCTCACTTCTTTAGGATAAATACCAATTTTAATATTTATTGCATTTTGTACTGAAAACTCGTACAATAAAAATAACATTAATGCATATAGTCATTATATATGATGAAAAAAATTCTAGATACATTAAAATCAAATAAAATTTAAACTGCAATATAAACACTGGATTTCGATTGCATCGTTCGCAAATTTTATCGATTTTTGTTTCCCAACACAAAGTATTGTATGACGCGATTTACAAACATGGGCAAGGGGGAATGCACGTGAAGCTTGTATATAGACTGAAAGCGGGTGCAGGGAGAGGGGAGGGGAGTGTAATGCACGACGTGCAGGGTGGGGTACTTGAATGCACGTAATGTATGTACTATGTATACATAAATGCATGCACCATATAAATACATACATACGCAGTAAGCGCAGAAGGGAGAAAGAGAATAAAAAGAGAGGGGTATGACCGCTATGTGCATGCAACCATAACCTGGCTCACTACGTACTTCAGTCTACCAGGCTAGTATGTATTACCAGCTACTGCAACTTTTGTTGATTTTTTTTTTTATGCCTTACATACATACGTAGAGTACATTACATATTATACATACGCTACACTCAACATCGATTGGCATCAAGTATATAAAAGCAAGCAACCTAGCCAAAGTAAGCAAGCGACTCGTGTGATATTTTTATAATGATCCTCAAGAGGTAATTTCAAGCACGCGGTTGGGTTCACACTTTAAACGTGCCTTGAGGGAAAAAAAAAAAAAAAAAAAAAAAAAACACGCATACTTCATGAATGTCTCGTGTCCAATCTCAAACATCTATTAGGTACCTAAATGTAATCACTCTGGGTATATTGTTCCACGTACTAGCTAACAACATTATTCTCAATGTTATCGAGAGAATTGCAAAAACGTGAAGAGAAGAATAATTTTGCCACGCAGTTCTTTTTTCTTTGTTTTTTCTAGAGATTTTATGTATAATAGAAATATCAAGTTGCTTTTTTTTTTTTTTTTTTTTTTTTTTTTGTCTCAAAAGTAATTTGCTTTATATAAAACGCAAAAGTATGTAATTTTCTTCACGGTAAGCATAGTTCATTATACCATGATTAACAGCGGTATAGAACCATACTACGCAGTAGGAAATATTATCTTCTTTGCTCTCTCTCTCTCTCTTGATGCATTATATTGAATTTCTAATAATCAAATTACAAATTTCTATATAACACAATACTTAAAGGAAAAAAATATTTTGTAAATGTGAAACGTAACTGTTTTGTAAAATAAAACCCATAAGTAAGCAATTTTATTTTCCTTACAGATCTAATTCCATATAAATTATTCAAATAGTTAGGTTATTTTTCTTTTCAAAGAGTACAAGGAAAAATAAAATAAAAAGTTAGTTAAAGTATAGTGCGACGTTTAGATTGGTATTTAGTGATGCACGTTAAAATATAAATTTAGAGTACGTGTGACACAAAGTTCGGTGTACTTACAGTGATGAAGTGTTCGCCTTTGCCGGCTTGTGCGATCAAATCCCAGTCCACAGTATCTACGTAGCAAAGAAGTGGGTTCTTCTCAATCCGAACTGAGCCACGGAGTATATGAGTCAGAGATGACAAACCAACCTCCTACAAAACATAACATCATCGTTCACATTAATAAGCAAATACTCAAAATGAAGTTTTAAAAATAGAGAAGAACCTCTGTAAAGTTTCATACGATGATTATTTATTGAAGTGATTATACATTAAAATATATTATATTTTATTCTTTTGATATTAAGAAAGGTGAATTAGTCGATTAAATATTCACGAAATTCCTTATTTAATAGTAACTTTATAAACTGTATTATGTAAATATTTCAAATTCAAGAATTTTGTATGATACATACTGTGAATAACAAACACATTTTCGAAATTATTTTGTTACGCTTTGTATTCTGGTATACATCACCTTAAGCTATATTTTCATTATTAAATTTTCAGAGAAATTTCTCTACAACCCTTTTGATATAATGTTTTCATAATCAAACTAAATTTAATTGATTTGGTGTGCGAATATAGCTTGAGGATTTGTTTGGCTACGAAAGTTTATATAGGATTTTATTATTTGATTTAATCCTTCAGGAATAACCTTTTCCACACACCTACTACTAATCTTATATAAATATAGTATATAATTATGTACATACCTGGAGGTGCCTCATCTCGAAGATTACAAGTGCGTAATTGTAGAAAAGCGTATGTCCACGAATGACCGCAAGGTTTGGAAAAAGACGAGATAGAGAACGTAGTCCTTGTACACGATATAGTAGCAAATAACCAGTGATCTCTCGTAATTCAGGAAAACTTAAAGTTTTCAAATACTCTTCTTCTTTTTCATCAGCATCCATCAATAAAATTTGCACGTAGCCTTCAACGACACGACAACCTGCCAGTCGCTTGAAAGTCGTCACGTTGTTACGTATGTCCACATTTCGGCACACTAAAAACATATAAAAAAAAGCATACGTTAGATTATACGTGAAGAAAAAACAAAAACTAATGTACTTTAGTGACAGTAAAACAAATAATTGAGTCAGTAGGGAGTTAAAGTGATATGAGTGCTTTGCTTGCATAACAAAATAATTCGGTGACAATGGAGACTCCCACGGGTTGAGTTCATTGTCCCTGACGTCAGTGTGACCTCTGCTCTGTACTATATAGCAGCTCACTCCTATAGCCAGTCTAAATATTTGTTGTGACCACCCACGTCACGCAACTATCACGTCAACGCTCTTTATCTTCACAAACATGTACCCGAGTGAGTCAAGTGCTAAATACTAAACCCTTTATGTCAACTTGAAGCAAGGGAAATTTCAAAAATGTAACATTTTTTGTCAAGAAAAATAACAACGGGGATTTAAATAAAATATAGAAAAACAAAGAAGTTCCACGATTAATACACTCACAGTTTTATAAAAATTTCAAGTATGTTAACAAATTGTGTTTTATTTATTAACTTAAATACTTTTCTAAATATTATTCTAAATAAGACGAAAGTTTTGGTTTAGTGTTTCTTTTTGTTTTAATTGCATGAAAAAGGCGTGAAAGCAGGCAGTTGCAACGAGAGAAAGCATGAGAGAAGGACAAGCTGGTTGCATAACCTCAACCAGCGGCAGGCGCCAGACATACGCGCGCTGCTTCCTCTATTATACTAAAATAATATGTAAATTTTACGGCATAATTTAACTTTTAACACTCTCTCTAGCATAACTATTATTTTTATATGTTAAATAACATTGTTTACATTTTATTACGATGAAAAAAAAAATCTGTTTTATTACCATTTTATGAATACATTAATGTTGCTTGTACCAAAAATTTTATGTTAAATTTTGTAAATGAATAAAATTATTTATATACATGCAGATGGTCTTTACGTGATGAGTCTTTTAAATAATATATTACAAATATAAAAAACCCAATGAAATACTATAGAGATAAAATTATATGTTCATTAGTTAATCCATGTTTCAACTTTATATCATTAATTTTGTTTTCTTAATTATTACAAATTGAGCTGAGTTATACACACACAAGAGAAATATGAAGTAATGCGTGCGAGAGAGAAAGAGAGAGAGAGAGAGAGAGAGAGAGAGAGAAAATAAGAGTGATATAAAATTGTTGGCTCTTGCGTTTAAACCCTCACGCACGCACACGATCGAGCGAGCAATTACGTGTTTCAGGAGAAGATGGTGAAGGGTGCTTGTTGATCCCACACATCAAAACTTTATTTCACACCCAAGAAAAACTTTTGGCCCAGGGGATGAAAAAGTAACCAATCACATTCTAACCCCACACATTTTTCTTTCTTCGGTGAAAACATTCGTTAGGACATGCACCCACCCTATGTAGACGTTAGGAAAATATTAATGATAATGTGATAAAAATATTAAAAGATATAAACATGATAATTTTTACCATTTTTTTTTTTACTGAAAACTGTATAACAAGAAAATTTTAAATAACGGCACATTTTTTGTATTGTTAAAAGTATTATGTTTATTAAATATAATTATTTTCTTGTTAGTAGTGGTGGTGCGAAAATACAAGCAACAAAAAACGTTCTTCCCATTAATAAAATTGTTATGTTATAATGCTTAAGTTAAAATATTTGAAACATTTTTTTTTTGCACCTGTTTGTCTTATATATGCCAAAAATAATCAGTAAATGATATTAAAAAAAAAAAAAAAAAAAAAGCTGTACGTATTATTGCACTTATAGTTTTTTTTTTCTTTTATCAACCTTATCCATCGGTATATCAAGTTTTTTGAATCAGCAAATTAAAATAAACACATTGACAAAAGATTACATCCGAAATTAAAACTGCTGGTTTACAAGGTTTTTATTTATAGTTCAGAAAATATATGCCAGTTCACTTCACTATTACATATAAATACGTACGTGGTTATTATCTTTTTAAATCGTAAATCTATAAAGCTGATGCACTTCTGCACACCCCATCACCTCTCTCTCTCTCTCTCTCTCTCTCGTGACCTAGCCAAGTCACAATATAGGTCACGAGGTCATTGCAGCAGTGCAAGCAAGCAGCATAATGACCCATGCACAATGCAGCCCCAGATAATGCATATTATATTGATCACTGCAGTATACAGCATATAACCATCAACGTTACAAAAATGCACCAAAAAGTGGACGAGTAAGCAAGAAAATTGTTCCAAGTCAAGGAGACAATAACTATAACAAGATAAAAATGTATATAATGTAATAGTAAACTATGTTAAGAAGAAGCCGATAGAACTCCACACTTTCAATTACTTTAACAATATACTTATTACGTTACGACTTTGTCTGAATGCACAGAACAAATTTATTGCATGAATATCTAGCAAAAGCAAATGAAAAGAATGAATTACTAACAGGGAGAGTATAGTTTACATAAGGAGAATGGACTACGATTGATTTTATTTTTATTTTGCTCAGTACAGTATTATATGACATATTTTTATTTGTTTGTTTATATTTACTTTTTTGTTCCCCCTTAACAAACACGCCTTGTAGGTTGTTTAACTAGAATGAGGAAGACTAATGATTTTTGGGACAGCATTAGAGCACATTTTTAGAAAGAGCATAATTAGCTGATTCTATTGACATCAATATTTACTTTTATTACTTAAATTTCAGCGATTAATTAATGAATTAAAAGTGGCAGCCACGCCCCCAAGAAGCCTGTGCCGTTAGTCATTTGTTTGAATTTGCAGCGGAGTCTGATGTTCTTCTGCAAATTTGGATACGAGATTTTAAAAATTCGCGTAAAATTTAAAATCTCGTATCCAAATTTGCAGAAGAACATCAGACTCCGCTGCAAATTCAAACAAATGACTAACGGCACAGGCTTCTTGGGGGCGTGGCCGCCACTTTTAAATCATTAATTAATCGCTGAAAATTAAGTAATAAAGGTAAATATTGATGTCAATAGAATCTACTAATTATGCTCTTTCTAAAAATGTGCTCAAATACTGTCCCAAAAATCATTAGTCTTCCTCATTGTGATAATACAGTTGAAGTTGATATCTTAGTTCAGTAGTTAGATAATTTTATGCCGAGTAGTGTACAAGTAAGTAAGTCTTGCTAAGTGCAAGCAGGATGCGGCGGAAATGCCACAGCAAGCTAAGTAAAGGTAGCAAGCAGCCAGGTGGCGCCCCCGCGATCACTCGCGCTCCTCGCGCCCACGCCACGCTCACCTCTCGCTCGCGCGTGCGGTGCGAACCAGAGCAGGTGCCTCCCACCTGCTGTTCAACTAAAACTTTACTATATCGTGTGTACTCGATGAGGTGCTCACTCGTTGGAAATTTGAGTAACAAAAAATATTTACAAAATAAGTCTTGCTTGCGTTTCCATTTTTAAAAAAAATTGTATTATATTTTGTATTTATAAAAATATAAAAATAATTAAGTTTGTCCTTCTTGCTTCTTTAACGTGCCGGCACATCGAGGAAGTTAATCAATTCTATTAATTATTATTATAAGTAAATAAGCAACTTTGATTAATTTTATATGACTCAACACATTTCAGCTCTATTAGTCCTCAATTGTGATTTGTTGATGAATTGATAGAAGAAATGGGTTAATTAAATAAAAATTTAATGTCAAATAACATTTTTAACCTATTATACAAAAATATATTCAAATCGTTTTAAATATTTGATTATTTTTATTTCTGCATGAATAACAACACACTTGTGTGTGTGTGAATATATAATAATATTTATTACAACTTTATTAATAGATTGTAAATATGATATAAAAAAAGAGAAGGAAAGTAAATTACTCCATTTTCTTCAAGATATAAATATATTATATAAAAAAAAATGATGCGTAGATCTATTTTAGACACGATGTTTTACAACAGCTTTTCATTAGTATAGTAATAATAGCTTTAGTCTGTCTGCTTTGGCTTGGCTTGGCGGCGGGCGCGAATAAGCTCGTCAAGCGTGGCTGCTGCTAAAATTCCGCGTACTCTATTTATGGCGCACACCACGCTAGCCAGTCACTGACCTTGGTTACACTATCAAGCTTGCCGGTAATTTATGATCGTCTGTTTAAAAAAAAAAAACCGGTAACCGGCAATATCATTATAAATTTACAGCTTTTGTTGTTGAGACGCAAAAATAATAACCAAGCAGACATTTTTCCCACACTCGCAGGTATATTAATATCACGTGTGATTATTATTATTATTTTTTTGTTAAGCTGTGAGTTAAATTTACCATAAAGACAATCGATACGTGTTAAAAGAGAGACGGAGGGGGGGGGGGGGGGAATAAATATTTTATATACAATTAGTTAAACCTAGAAGAAACAATCGTAGCAGCATTGGAGTAAATATAAAAAAATTAAAAAATTTTGTTTGAAAAAATTTCCATCAATTCCTGTTTAAGAAATTGTATTTCAAATATGCTGAAAATTAAAATATATTTTATTATATTTATGTATATAACGATATACCATAAAAAACAATTTGTTAAAATAAAATTTGTGTAAGTAAATGAATGGTGACTTTAATGGCGACAAAGTGCTTTGCATGAAACAAAAAACGATAAGAGAACTATAACAAAAATGCTGTAAATTTTAACACGTTATGTTCTTTTCCTTTGTCTTTTTCTCACAACAGATAACATATAATGTTGTTTTTTCTGTCATCTTCCCCATTTTAAAAAATAAATTAAAATGCCCATGGTAATAAAACCAATAATAAAACACAGAAATAAAGAAGAGAAAAATATGTATACGCATTTAAAATAACTGCAACACACAAAAAAAAAAGTTCAAATTTAAACCGAAGTTTGACGTTTTTAGTCTAATTTATTTTCAACTGCAACTTTGAAATTATTTTAAACTTATCCGGGTGCAATTTAGATTTCAACCCCAAAAGTTCAAAAAAATAAACTACGCAGTTTAATTATTTGAATGGTTCATATGACCGTTAGCTTCTTACAATGATAATATACTGCGTCCTTTTCTTGCAAATTCAAGTTTTCTTTTCTTTTTAAAAATTTTATACCTGAAAAAAATTCTCTGCGAGGGTTCTCTAAAGAAAAGGCAGGCTATCTCCCCCTCCGCACTCTCAAGAAAAATGTCTTCGCCACCCTCCCTCACAAGGTTTTCTAGCTTTCTCTCTCTGCATCGGGCGGATGCACCGCCGAGTGCAGCGTCAAGTCAGTCAGTCAGGCACTTGCAGTGAGCAAGGGCTGTTGTTACTTTTTGTATGTGTTTCGTTTTCTAGTTTATAAATGCTAATTTCTGCGTTTAATTATTAGTAGAGCATTTATATATATTTTTAAAAAGTTGTATAAAATGGGAGTTTTCTTTTTTAAATCTCAGATTGCAATGTATTATTACTGATCAGTTGATCAGCTACTTAGTGTTTCTAGTACTAGCGTCGTTTTGTATCACGCAAACTATGGAGTTTTGAGCTACACACCATCTCTTCTCTACGTAATAACTTCAAGATCTCGAAATGAAAGAATGAATAAAATATGTTTCCTAAGCATACCTCTTCCCCGTCACATATTAATCATAAGAAACAATAAATTTATAGAATAGAATTATAGTCTAAATATCAAACTGGAGTAGGAAAAAAAATTAAAACTGTAGTAGGATAAAAAATAAAAACTACAATATAATTATTATTAAATCTACATTTTAAAGAAATTTAAACCACGAATTTGGAAAATATTCGAAACACGCAGAGTTGAAAATTAAACCGCGCGGTGTAAAAATATTTCAACTGCAAGTCTAAAAATTAAAGCGCGCGGTTGTATTTCAATACAACGGCAAGTCTAAATTTAAACCACTTTTTTTTATGTGTGAACAGTCGTAAAGAATCCTGTGACATCTTCAACACATCACAGATGAATTTAATGCATTCGCGCGACCTTTATAAAATATAGAAGCATATTTATTACGGTCTAAAATCCTTGATGCATATATGAATTAGCTTTATGTATTTGTAAATCAATGTGACAAGAGTGATCATCTAGAGTGAAAATGTTTTCTCTAGTAAAACTGATGGCTTGTTTTAAAATGAGGCAGTCGTGGCAAAGAAGTACTGCGAAAATGTCATCCTTAAGATAGGCTGGCTGAATGCCAGGTAGGCAGGCAAGACTAGCAAGGAATGCGGCCGGACTGTGAGATGAGACACCGCACAAACATCTCGTACCACCGTACCACAAACGTGCATCAGAGGCCACTGCACTTTGTCTGCATGCAATGCACCTTAGCTTATGCTCTGCTCCGCATTATATGCCTCACGTACTTACTTACTTACATACCTACAAGGTACTCAAATAAATCTCACACCACCAAATTAATTTAAAAACGTGTTATATCTTATACATTACAGATTACAAGTTTGTGTTCATTTAGTATACATGGGGACTTTTTTTTTCTTTTTCCCCAAGTCAAAAATACTGAATTTTCTAACCTTCAGTATGTCACAGTTTTAAAAACAAATCAACAAATAAATGTAAGAACGTAAATTTTAAGAAAATTTACAGCTTAATGTATTAAACATAAATTTCTAGTTGATGTGTTAATGCATTAAAAGAGAATAAGAAGAAATGAAATTTAGTGAAAATGAAAAGTGTTCTTCCTTACAAGTCGTATCCGCATATGGCTTGGTGCCAATAGTGCTTAGCAGTGCGAAATCAAGAGACATGCGGCTCACCAAAAGCCAGACGTAATATCACAAACACTTAAATAATGCTACATATATGGGAAGAAGAAGAAGAAGGGCATACTATTGTGGGTTACCAGTCAACCCAAAAGAGAACGTATATAAAATTTATTAACCCACAAAATTTGCTACCCTGTTTTCATAATCTATCTTTAATATTTTTGAAACTTATCTTATAACAGTTATAACTTATAATAAGATTAGATTTAAGTGTTGTTACTAATGCTGCTGATAAAATTAACTGACACATTGAAATTGAATATTTGATGGCAGATATATTTGCCAAATTGTAAGTTGTAACACAGAATTATAATCTATAGGAAATATCAATGAGAAATTGTATCATTAAAGAAATAGACCGGAGAAAAACATAAGCATTTATATCACAAAGCACTTGATGGGATTTACATAAATAACATTAGTTTGTCTCAAAACCAAACTGTAGCCGCGTAACAGTGATCAGAAAATTCGATTTATGCAACCCGCACAACATTTTCATACTAATTTTTGCATGTTTCTGACGTCATAAACATGAATTTTCACGCAAATTGCATACTTTACAGTTTTTTTACGCTCTCTCGTGGGGCTATATTAACCTTTTTGTAAAAATTGTTTACAGTTTTGAAGATCCCATTTCGTGTTTATTCATTACAAAGCATATGTTGTTTTATGTGGTCTATGGCTTTAATTTACTTATAGAAATTACAGCACTTATTATGATTTGAAAGATAAAAGCTGCCCCCTCCCCCCCCCCCCACACACACGCAGTTAACCTGTCGTGTTGAGAAGGAATAAAAATAATAAAAAAGTGCATATCTTGGAAACAAAATCAAATATAATATATTCAATTCGCTCAAATATATTCGAATTTAAAAACAAACAAACAATTATTGCAATTTTAAATTTTATTGGACATTGAAAATATTGCGCCGTAGAAGATGTGTGTGTGTGTGTGTGTGTGTGTGTGTGTGTGTGTGTGTGTGTGTGTGTGTGTGTGTGTGTCTTTATACTAATATGATTTTACCATGAATTAAGCTTTTCAAAAAAATACTTCCCGCTTTTTAAATGTTACACGTCTCATGTCTCATGTCGTATATTATACAATTAGACAAGTTAATTTAAATTCTAATAATTTTTAAAATGTAAATGATATGTTTTAAATTATAAATGTTCAAAATTCCTTGCTCGCTGACGCTCTTAATAATTTCTTGTTCTTTTCCTCCCCGTCTCCTTTGTTTTATTTATTCAATTTGTACATTTTGGTTTATTCTTATAGGGACTTTATAACTTATAACAAACAAGATTTTTGTTTCTTCATCTCTGTATCTTTTACACTGGGAACTATATTATATACATATATATATATATATATATATATATATTATATATATATATATATTATATATATATATATATATATGATATACGTCAAGTGTGATATACAATTATTGTTTTTTTATGATATTTGTAACTGTTTTTATATTTTTTTTTTCTTTTTGCTACGTAGTATTATTATTTCCCTCTTATTATAATTTTGTATGTAATCAAAAAATTTCATGAATGTTTTCTGTTGGGGTTATAGGTGTACGAGTGGGCCAGACATATTGCCAGGCTTAAACCTCGCCCTAACAATTTTTTTTTTCTCTATGCATTTTTTTGAATAAAGACGATTATTTATTTATTTATATGTATGTATATAATAGTTAAATATTTTTAAATCAATTTTAAATGCAAAAGTTAGGTTCATAGAATTATAATAAAATACCTAGTTATGTTCTGAAAGACTTTTTTTCCCCCTTAACTTAATACATTTCTTATATTATAATATTTACTATTTAGTTTTTTTTTATAGACATAGTCTTTGCTCTAAGATATTTTTTAAAAAATGCATATTTTATATATATATATATATATATATCGAAGTCCCTGTCATTCTATATAATCGTAAATCGCTTAAAAGAACAGTATTCTTTTCATAAAAAAAAATAAAAAATAAAAAACTGCGGCGGGCATCTATCCCGGATTTCTAGTTTCACATCACATAGATAGAAATAATATAATTGTATTGATGACGTAACTGGCATCATAAACTACCGCTACGTATATATATACGTAACTAGATTCAATATCATATTCCTGTATTCCATTACGTGCGGTTGCAAGAGTATATATATATTATAGCTTGGCACAAACTACTCACACAATATCTCGTCAATTTACATTGCACGTACGCAACGTAATTAAAATCGGCACGCGTTTTATACCGGAGAAAGCAAGCAGCGATCGTGTGGCAGGTGAAGACGGACATCTGTCAATCTGGAGCGTCATATCATGTCATAAATTATATTATATTATAAAGAAATGATCATGTCGTATATAACATATTTATTGTGATACTAATTAGGTATATACTCTGCCCGGTAGCAAGGTGTTTTTTTTATAATAACAATCTACTTTTACTTATGTTGGATTTTTTAAACCAATTTAAAACGCAGAAACATCAAAGAAAATATAAACATATTTTTATAATTCATAATAATTATGTACAGTTATATACGTAAATGACATAGAAGACAAGGAACTTGGAAAAAAATATTTTATCTTGATGACAAATAAAAATTTATCAAGCGTTATATATCACATTACTATTCAAGTTTAATAAAAATAATATAATACTGTATTCACACTAATATTATATACAGTATAATATATAATGCTATTAAACGCTAAATTGTAGTCACGCATCAACAGAAAACTAATTTTAGTTAAAAAAAAAAAAAAAAAAAAAAAAGTCGTGTCATTGTTTTTGTTTTGACCAAAAATAAATCTGACAAAAAACATGACACATTTCATTGCTCTTTACAGATATTGCGTCATAAATACGATAGAACTAGGGAAAAAAAAAAAAAAAAAAAAAAAAAAAAAAAAAAAAAAAGACCACCCTGGACTACTATTTCTGTACAGCAAGAAAATAGTTACATAACATATATAGTTACATAACATAATAGTTACATAATACAGTAATTATATTATATAAATGTAGCGAAACGTGTTTTTCCTCTTTTTTATTTAATATTTATATCCGGTTTACAGAAAAAAAAAGGACAAAAATAAATTAGTTACACCGTCAAAAACATTGACTATAAAAGTAACGAGATTTATTTCTTATTTTAGATTCACCAAAAAATATAAAAAGAAATGAAAAATGTGTACTGTATGCGGTATAACATTTGGTAACAGACATTTTGCTTTATAATTTTATTTGTTTAAAATTTTTTTTTAAAGAAAAACTACAGTTTAATGATAAAAACAACCCAATAAAACATTAATATGGTATTAGTGCAGAACAACTGTGTCTGATCTCTTTTTGATCTACTAATTACTGCTCGTTTATATAGCTTTTGAATTAAAATGTTACTGCTAATTCAGAGTAACAAGGAAATTTCTTTCAATAACAGATTCGACATTGTGCACTCTGTATAAGCCTTATGGCATATTATCAATATATATTTTAAATTTTTTATTTAGAGTATTGTTTAAGGTAATATGAGAGTTAAGTTTTAGATCACCACATACAGTATGTAACATTAACTATAAATAAAAGTAAAGGATTCCGCATGTATGTATAATAACTGCAATCTATGTGAGAATGTGTATGGGCTTTATGAACATTTCTTAGAAATTGAAAGCATCCTTTAATGACATTCTTTGGGTTATATAAGGTTTAGGGCCAATAATGTGCCCATTATTCTGAAAACTATCTGGGATAAATAGGGGTGAGTAAGAAGAAAAAATTAAAGTGTTTTTCTGTGTTATAAAAGTAAAAATTCAAATTTTCTACAGTAAAAAAAAAAAAAAAAAAAAAAAAAAAACATAACATAACAAATAATATAAAAGAGTCCTGCAGCTGTTATTTTAGTAAATTAACCAATCAGCAACAGATGGTAAATTGAATTTATGAATCAGAAATCCACGTAATGTGATCAAAATGAAAAGAGAAAGGAAGGATGAAATTTAAATTTGCATAAAATGCTCAACGTTTACACAAATAAGACACCTGCATTATGGTTTGTCTTTTGTTTTCTTTTAAAATTTACAAATGAATATCGTCATTTAAAAGAAATATTTATGCAAATTACAAATTTTGACCACTTTTTAAAACTCATAACTCGCAGTATAATTATATAATAAAGAGCATAATATTATATAATACGATCATGAAAATCGTATCTTACATACAAATAAATATTAAATATTTATTTAAATAATGATAATATTTATTTAAATAAAAATATTTGATATAATCAAATCTAATGTAATATGTTTATTTAAAGTTTATATCATTTAATAACTAATTTGAATTTTTATGTTTGGGAAACACATTTTCGTGCTGGTATAACAATGGTGCAGCTATACAGCACATCATGCACATTGCATTTTTGTATTTTTGTGGCATGAAAAAAACAGGTGCATGAAATCTACTTTTTATTGTAATTTCAATAAAACTCATTCTATTGAATAAAGAACAAATTGTTAATTTGAGTGGAGAGATTTGATTCCAACTATTTAAATTTTTTTTTTATATGTATATAACACGTCACAAACACACACACACATAAGTATGACGTTATAGAAGAATTCATTTTGTCACGAAAAACTTCTTATGTTTCATATTAAATTTAGCTAATTATAATCCTAAAGAAACAATTAAAATTTTAATTAAGATTTTACTTAATTAGAAGGTGAATATGAATAAAAATTAAGTATTATATAATTTTGTATTATATACATATACATATTTTATACATATAACACATATATATATATATATATATATATATATATATATATATATATATATATAATATAGTGATGCTAGACTGATGTCAGAAAGTCGTGCAAAAAATTACGAATAAGGAAAAAATATATATATTCATGCCTCGGTTAACGTGGTTAAAGTTAAAGGAAGCGTAAAACAATACTATGTATGTACGTATATCAACAAAATAAAATTCATACCGTAGTTAAGAAAAAAAATGTACAAAGCAACGTATTTATATAAAAGCGAGAGAGAGAGAGAGAGAGAGAGAGAAAATAATTTAATAATAAAAACGCTGTAAACAAAACACGTGTTTGCACATAAAAAAACTGGTTCTTTGAACAATTTATTATGTTAGATATTAACATATAAATGAGCAATTTGGTTATGTAATGAGTTTCGTGAATGAGGCGCGAAATACGGGTGAGTGACTGGCATTGAGCCAGGCAGGCAGGCAGGCAGACAGGCAAGACACCACGCGAGATATCACGCGCTTGCCTTTTAGTTTCTGTGACCAAAAATATCGATGTTTTGTCCTCTTCAATCATCACTTTCTTGTCATATGTTCGGCAAAGGATTCAAAAACACCGCATTGTGACGCCTCTGCCAACGCCATAAACTTCAAAATAATATTTGACACCAACGCTCTAGTTTCAATTTTCACAGAACTCCCTCTTTAACATTTCCATACCTCCATACTGTTACCCTGCTTTGTTATGTTTCAGTAAACTATAAAATTTCCTTCGATTGTCTTTATGTTTCATATATATATATGCTAATTCTAGTGAGCACTTCAAAACAACCTAAAAGAAGTTGATAAAAGACGATTGCCTACATCCTATAGTACTTACATAATATTATAAAAGAAGAAGAAAAACTTTCTTTTCTTTAAATTTTATACGAATGCCTATTTTTTAATTAATAAAGTTTCATAGTAACAAAAAAAAAATATTAATAATAATAAGTATGACAAACAATATAATATAATAAAAACTGAAGTTTTTGTTTGCAAATACTGTTGTGGCTAAAAATTGTTACAAAAAAAAATGTCATTCGTGTTCTGTACTTAAAAAGTACATATTTTGAAGAGATGTAATATATGTATTGTATAACAGGAGACGAGAAAAACACAATGTCATGTATTATTTACACAGAAGTTTTGGGAATGGTTGGTGTTATCCCCATCCCCCCCCCCCCCCCCCCCCCCAAACCCACCCTTCCCATCCCATCCATGTAAATTTTCTCTTCTATGGGGAAGAACCAAATAATGTAGAAACAGAAGAAAGAACATCAGGGCATAAATATAATACAACAAACACATAGCAAAGGAAGTTTTTGTTTGCTGCGTCAGCTACAAAATAAGCTCTTTTTCTCAGAAGAAAAACAGCCCTGAGCTTGGAAAATCTGCTGGTAAAAAAGAAAAGAAGAAGAAAAAAAAAATGAAGTCTTGCAATAATAACTTTGTTCTTTGATCATATACATAATAATCATAATAATATTGTTACTACGCACAAAGAAGAATAAGAAGAAAAAAAAAAAAGAAAGATAAAAGTAAAATGCTGAGTAAATTATTATGCACTGCTGTTGCAATGTTTTTTTTTTTTTTTTTTTTTTTTCTGTTGAGCTAACAAAAGTTTCAAGTTGCCTTATGTCTTTTCTATGTATGTTGACTGCTGATTCAGAAATGCATGATGCATGGGGATGAGATTGATAGGAAGGGAAGGAGGAGGGGGGGGGGTCATGGGTCACGATATACGACAACATGTTTGTTAGGGAGCAGGGGTCACCGCACGCAAGCAACTTCATATCAATTCACTGACTGAGCACGCATCTCATGAATACGAGGAAATTCGATTGGTCAAGAAAAAAAAAAAAAAAAAAAAAAAAAATGAAGCTGGCTTTAGCTATTGCAACAACAATAATAATTCCATTTCAATATAATTATATTTGAATATAGAAACAAAACAATAACGTTATGCAATGCAATCATGCGACTGGAACTTGATCTGAACTTTTCATACTTCTCAATACATTATTGTATTACTTATTTACAGGTCTTCCGAAGAAGTAGACGGATTTGTATAGAGATAATTTGCATTTTTTTTTTTTTTTTTTTTTTGTAATTCAAATAAATGAAGAGTTAATTCACGACTTGCAAAAGTTTTTTTTTCCAACAATGAAAAAAAAAAAAAAAAAAAAAATGCAAGTCGTGAATTCTTTTTGCAAACATTTTTGAGTTTACAAGCTTAGGCAGTTTGATGTTTGATCTACAATAATAAGTTCGAAAACTTTTTCCCTTCCTTTATATAATAGAAATAAAATATAAAGAAACTCTACTTTTCTTTTTTCTTATAAAATGTATTCTATAATAAACAGAAAGAAAAAAAAAACTGCATTTACGTTACACTGTACTACTCCTACCATCGTGTATAATAAATAATTGAATAATACTCGTCAAGGGGATGAAAAATACGAGTTGAAATAAATTTTGGTGTGAAGTGGCACGCAAAATTCTCCCCTCTCTCTGTTTCTTTCTTTCTCATCAGTTGGTTATGGCGGCAGGCAAAAGCTAATATTACGTTGCAGTTTGGCAAAGATGCGCCGCTGCAAGCCAACGAGTGACGTAGTTTGGTGCATTGATCGCCATGCCGCAGTAGTAAATCCACAACTCCTACCCAACTTATTGATCCAACTTTACTATAGTATACAACATAGAGTATAGTAGTTCAGTTCACACTTCTTCTTCTCTAGCGGGGCTAACGAACTGCATCAAAACAAAAACAAACACTAAAAACTTATATCAAAATATAAACAAAAATATTATATATAATTTCTATAATACCGATTTATACAGCTGCTCCTATATGTATTATATATATATATATAGTGATATGACTAATTTCACCTGATATATTATATATATATATATATATATATATATATATATATATATATATATATATATATATATATATAATTTTTATATATATATATATATATATATATATATATATAGTGATATGACTAATTTCACCTGCTCGTATTTTACTTGTATATTATATTACACACAATACTTTTTATGTTGTTAATTGGATATTTCAGCAGCTTGCGTACTGTATACTTGTGTTGTCTCAAATTTATCACCAAGAAAGGCTTTACTTAGGGATTGTTTTTAAAAACATTTTAAACAAAAACCTTACCAAACTTGGAGCTTGTAAATATATTCCATGAGACAAAAAAAAAAAAAAAAAAAAAGTATAAATAAAAATAAAACGAAAAACCTGTCTTCAAGAACGTATACACTATACTTGCCAAGATATATACATACTTTTTTGTTTTTATTCCTCACGCAGTAAAAAGATTATAGCTTACTTACAAAGATCCAATCATTTTATTAATTCAAAAACTTAAGTATATAAACATGCATAACACTTTAAAGCATTTATTTTTGTATTGCGTTATATATTAAAAAATAAATAAATTTAATTTTTAATAATATTATTTTAAGGGAGCGGGGGGGGGGGGGGGGGAGAGAGATTAACAGTTTTTAAATTTCACAAGTAAATAAAAGTTGATGAGAAAAGTCATTGTATAAAATATTAAAATATAAATATATAAGGTAGGTAAAATATTAGTCAAATGTCATTTTGAAACGCATAACAATTTGTTTATATAAATAAAATTTAAAATATTTTAAACGGTCTCAAAAGTTTAATATAATAATTTATAAACCTTTTATATCTTTAATCAGCTTATAGATTTTAAATCATCATATCATATACAAATAGTTTTTAAATGATGAATCAAAAAACTATATCAATAATATAAATTTCAATACAGTTCTGAACATAAAACACAGTTGAACGTTTTTATGTTCCATATTGACATATCTCATTAATATTTTTGTCATAAATTAGCATAGAGTGTTCGTCTTATATTTGATATACACATGAAGCCGTCTCAACTATATACCATATCTTTTATACTTGATATATTATAAATCGGTTTATAAATTTTATAGTGTTGAGTTTTACGACCGGTGAGCTTGGGATTATAGGTCTCGTGCCATAAGTTTTGATGAAGTTGATCGTGCAGCTATAGCAGCAATAATCTCGTGTGTATGTTTCTTACTTCAACTAATAGACTTGCTATATAGCATTTTACTTGCTTGCTTGCCTTTATATATATTTTTTCTTTTTAATAATAAACATAAGATAATAAAAGTTGGCGGCGGTGCTCACTTTTGGTGTACACGCCAAGTATAGTATAGTCTCTTCTCTCTTGCTCTTATTATTTATTGCACCTTAGAGAAGTCAGTCTTCAAGCAAAAATAATAACCTGCTGCTGCTGTGTGTGTTATACAAGAGTTTTCAAATCAAATTTAACAAAAATATAGACCTTGTTAAACTCTTCTTCTTTATTATTATTATTATTATTATTTTTTAAATGAGATGATTTGGAACGTATACTTTTGTTATTTTAAAAACTATTTGTTTGAATTTTAATAATATTGACATTTTGACGAACTAATGTCAAAAATTGATCATTTTACTGACGCGAAAACGTGTATATATATAGAGCCAAATCTGAGAAGCTCAAAGCTTTTAATTAAAAGAATGGTGAAATTTCATAAAAAAAGAGTAGTAAATTTTAAATCGAATTTGTTGATCAAAGTTGTGTAGTTTTTGGAATAATAGTCATTAGCAAGCGAGACAAAATTTTCCATGAAGTAAAATAATATAACTAACATTATTAAATAAATTGTTATTGAAGATTTAAGCTTAAGAAGTTGCATAAGTGTCAGGGGCTTATATCAATATTTCATTGGTCGTATATTATTATTATATCTATCTATAACTATCATGGTGGTGTATATTAGTCACAGTTTTAGGAAATTTCTAAAAAAGTTTTGTTTAACGATGCATCACAAACTTTTTGGCTATGATGTTCAGTTTGTATTTTTGTTTCCACTGTTATTTTAGTTAGGTAAAAACAACAAACAAACAAGCAAAATCACCGCTGCTTGTAATTAAACATTCCTTTAGAAACAAAGAACCCATTCACTAAAATTTACACAAAACAAAGAAAAAATCGTATAATAAAATTGTCACTGCAGGAGAACTTGATTGTTTTTTTTTTTCTATAATTATATATTTGTTTTGCCATCAACTAAAAAGTTTGTGCATATGAAAACTGTATTGTTTCCTTGTTACTATTATGTCTGGATTCCAAATGAATCAGTCACGATAAAATGCAGTTATTTAATGGACAGGATGCTGTATCTAATAATATATAGTTTTATTTTTTGCTTGTGTATGTATAGATAGCAACCAGAACAACGACATACTACCAATGAATCAGCAGCTACAGCATCAGTACCGCAGCATCTCATTTCATGAGAAACGAAGTTTTTTTTCCACCATCCTATAACAAAAATAATTATTTTTATGTTGTATATCCGCATACCGGGCATACCAAAAGTTCCTAACACCGGAACAGAGATACCGGTAAGGTTACCGGCGAGCTGCTGGAGTTGAATGAAGTAGGTGTACTGGTTGCAGTGAATGAGTGCGGGTGCTGGAGCTGGATTCCAGCCGGCGTGCCGGTCACGGCCGTATGAAGCGCTACCTTCGCCTGCTTACTTACTTTACTAACTAACTTTATATATACCTCCGCTTCTAAGGCTTACGTGTGTATTATAGTGCTATAATATAGCAGCCGACAGGTGGGAAAGGAATTCCCAAGGAGAGATGAACTAGTGTTGTGGTATAGGCCAACGATCTCAAAATATTTTCTGATGCGTAGAAACAAAAAAATGTTTATAATAATTATAATTAAGATGCATGACATTATATTGTTTTTTAAGTATTTGATTAATAAAACAAAGTTACGTAATATGATCTACTTCTTATTACAAAGACAAATTCCAATCAATTTAAATCGAGAAACAAGGTTAGGTTATTTGCCTACTCATAAGACATTGCGTTCCCACGCTATCGGCTCTTTTATAGACAAGGAACCATTCTTTTTAATCTTTATCAAACTTCTTTTTCCCCCCTTTCTTTCAATTTAATAAGGAGACAACATCTATGAGGATATAAGCTAATAGAAAAATACCGAAGTGATTATTATTTATAAGCTGTTAGACACGAGCCACAAAGGTGTGGTCAAGAAACTATTTTACTTCAGGCGTACTTGTTGATATGCTAAAAAAAATTTGCATTCTCTTTGTACTTGTCCCGCTTGGTAACCACTGACCAATGCCAAGAGGCTGTAGTACTTACAAGGTGTCTAAAAATAACTTTGCCCTGTTTTTATTTAGTGAAATCTTGAGGTATTTGAGAAGGAAATTTTTTGATTGAGTGGGAAGTACGTGTGAGAGTAAGATTGCAATGGAGCTAGGTCACCACCGTGATAAGCTGACAATGGCGTGTCACGACTTGGATCTCCAAGATTTTGATGTGCTTAGCGGATGTAGCCCGGCGCGCAGATTTATTTGGCTGCCTCACAGGGGCCTCACTCTCAACGTCATTGCCCGAGTTGAGCTGCCACGTGTTCCGTTCGCCAATGTCAGGGCTTTGCTTTGCTGCTTTGCTTTTGCCGGCCTACTGCAAAATGCAAGGTGCCGAGCACCACACACAAAAGACGGGCAGGAAGTGAAATTATTAGCCTTCAACTCTTGCGCTCGTTCGTTTGATCGCAAGCTTGTTGTCTTTACCGGCATCAAAAAAACGCAAGCTTGGTGCAAGGTCTATCATTATGCAAGGTTAACCGGACACAGTTATCGTAATAAGGAGAACCTTGTTTCGAGTATCCCAAGAAATGGAGGGTACCAGACACACATTAAAAAAATATATATATAATAAAAAAGATACCGGACATGAATTAAAATTCATCTAATAACTAAACAAATTGATGACGCACAGAAAAATTTTACTCAAAAAGGAAACAACTGCATTTCCTCAAATGAACAGTATGCAAATTTCTTAAACCCCGCAGTATAACCACTGAAGGGATCAAGAGAATTTACTATGTTCATCCATCATGGCATATAATATACATTTTCTTCATGCAAGAAAAATGGTTGGTGGATGCGGGGGTGGTTGTAACATTAATCCCTCCAGCCTGTGGCTTTAAAAGTAAGAGAAATCTGCAGCTCTCTTGCCTCCGCATGAACTTAATCTCCAAACCACGTCTCTCTCTCTCTCTCTCTCTCTCTCTCTCTCTCTCTCTCTCTCTCTCTCTCTCTCTCTCTCTCTCTCTCTCTCTGTGAAGTCTGTATAATTTTTTGTGATATGTACTAAAAGTACTTGGTGCTATCTCTGTGCCTCCAATGACTTGCTGGAAGTTTCAACGTCATACCGCAATGACGTCACACGGAGGTGTGTGGCCCGGCTAGCGGCGGCCTTGGCGCAGGAATGCCGCGCAGTTATAGCCCTGCAAATTTACCTGCTCCTGCTGCTGCAACTCTACCATCTCCTCAACCATAGCAAATTATCGAGACTACACTTCAATCAACTCCCAATTTGTCCGCATCAACAACAACAAAATTGAAAACACTTCGTATAAATTTGAAAATTTTGTAAGACTTCCTAATTTCAATAATAATAAAACACTTAAAATACTCTATTAAAAGATTTTTTTTCTATACAGAGGCTCAGAAATGTTAATATTTTAATAAAACATTAAATACTAAGAAAATTTAGTGATGCATAAAATTCATGCGTCAAGCATAAATAAAGAATACTATAAACATTATTTAACTGTCTTTTTATCAAAGGAGGCGTGCAAAAACAAATAATTTAAATGTTGCGGGAAACAAGGTTGTGGAGTTGCATCGTTTGTCGATAAGATACGACACACAGAAGTTTCATTGTGTCAGAAACATAGCGAACACACGGGGCACGTTGCGTTTTAAATTATTGAATGCTCTTTTGTTGTTTCTGTGTAGGGACGAAAAGAAGAAGAAGGAGAGAGAGAGAGAGAGAGAACAGAAATCTGCAGCAGTGACGATGCAAAACCAAAAAGTATCATTATTATATTTTTAATATACAATTATCATTAGAGTTGAAATACAAATTCAGAAACTGCGCGTAAAATTTATTGAACAAAAGTGTATAATTAATATGTATAGTATCTTTTACAAGAACAACTAATAAAAATTAAGATCATATAATAACCATAAAATTTATATAGGTACTAAATAATGAATAATAACAAATTAATGTTTATAATAATGATAATGAATAATAAATCATATAAGAGCCATTAAATATTAACAATAACAAAACATACTTATAACGAAAACCGATAAAAAGTAAACAACAATGAAACCAATAGTGTCAATGGACTCGCAAAAAATAAATAAATATTATGCACAAGTATTTGCCTTATCTTAAATATTATAAATAAATGAATTGAAATGTATCTTTGTTTGATAACAAGGTTAATAATTAATTAATCACATAGCAATTAGTCGAGTGGATTAGCCGGGTTATGTGCATCAGCGCAGGTATTATGACGCATGCGCATATTTTGGCTGGCATGGTTTGTTATTGTGATGATGTATGGTGAGAGAGCGAGAGAGAGTGCAAGGTCAGTGCACCGACGTGTGCCTCTCCACTCCGCCGTACTGCGTTTTCTTTCTTTTTTTTTTTCTCTCTCTCTCTCTTATAAACACAACAACAACAAAGGTAAACTACACAATAAACAAAACTTTGGCTCCATCAAAGTATATTATGCACCAAAATTTCAGATTAATTGCATAATAACACATATTTCACTCATAGGTAAGCATTATATCTCTGTTTTACCTTTAAAAATGTATAATTAAAGTTTTTGAAAATAATAATACATTAGTAATTTAAAGATAAAGTTTTGTTTGAATTTAATTTTATCATATACATAAAGTAAAAATTGATTTATTAATGAATAATTACCTCACATTAAAAACTTAAATTGAATTTAAAAAAATGTATTAATATTTTTATATTGTTTTATACGAAGCTAGCGTGACGGTAATTATAATTTGTATAAGCGTGTATGCTTAATTACTATTACTACCGGTACCATGACTAAAAAAAGAAGAAGAAGAAGAAGAAAAAAAAAAAATATTATAATATAATTACTTCCATTCTTGAAAGTATTATGTACGGAGTATACACACCACCAGGTAATGCGCAATAAAACTCTTTCAAGTCTCGGTTCGTTGTATATATAAATACATAGAGATTAATTCAGAGAGCCATGAACATCAGACTATAGGGATCTCCGCCCCCGCTTTCTTTTACTCGCTTGCTGTTTGCTGCAGTAAGAGACTTCATGGTGAGGTACAAATACTGCGATGCAGATTTTTACTATACTGCCTTTATGACAATACCATTACATGGGCTGATGAGGAGATTTTAATGAACGCAATGCTCCATGATATAAATACATAGTTATCGACATAAGGGAATAAAATATGATTTTATAACATATTTATGTTTACTAAAAGTTTTACGTAACATCTCTATATGAGTATTCGTTTGTTTGTTTTCCCGATGTTACTGACAAATTTACTTATCACCATAATTAATACAAAATGAAAAACATGACAGTGATTCGACTAGATAAGAACGCAATAATATATAATGATAAAAATCATAAAAATAAACTCTAGTGTGTTCCGAGACGATTGATTGCAATAAAATTCTGGATAAAGTTTTGAAGCAAATTTTATATGAAGTTAATTGAAACGTTCTATAAATATACTCATTTTTTAATAAAATACTATACACAGGTGAAAAATATCTTATCACCATAACACGTGTATTTTACCAGCACGTGTCAATGCTCTCTCTACATATATGACGCGTATAACTATAATATATGATACATGCTATTTTTGGTCCATCACTACACGCATGTGGAACTTTTGAAAGATGCAAAAGGTAAACGATTCATCAAGAAAGAAGATAGATCCTCTTATACAACTCTCTATATTAACTTCCTTGTATCACGTGTATATTTAATATACATGTCTTCACATATATGTATATATATATATATATATATATATATATATATATATATATATATATATATATATATACGAACATAACAAGCATTCCTTTTATTACTTGTCAAAATCGACTAAGAACACCGCGTACCACTCCCTATAGATATAATGAATACCTTTTAAAAGAATTCAGTATTATATATTTAGATGTTTAATTATACCATTTTTGTCATCATTATAAACGTAATAATTATAAAATTATTTCAAAAGACGGTCAGATATTTTCAAACATATAAATATTATCATACTATATCTTATGCTCTCTCTCTCTCTCTGAATTATAAACAAAATAAAATGGTATATTTTATGTGCCTCTAGCAATACATTTTATAGGTTGGTGGTGACAACATAATTAGACACCTGACAACTTTTATTATCACACAAAATGTTTTATTATAGTCTACATGCATTAAACCTGCATAATTAATTTATAATTATTTCAATCATTATACGTAAATTTATATAAGAGTGGAGCTTTTAAATTTCAATGAATAAAATTCGATCCATTCTATACAACTAATTTTTTATTGTTGTATTATTTGATTTCACAAGCAACAAAATTTAATAATCAATTTGTACAATGAAAAATGAGCGTCAATATATCAGTACATATATAATTATATAATTTTTCTTGTTACATATAACAAATTGGCAGAGTTAACTGTAAAAACAATCGAGCACCAACGTAAAGGTAACCTAAAATTTTGGTGTTCAACGAGACCTCCCACAGCCAACTATTTCTTTCTCGGTTGTCTGATGTTTTGTTAATTTCGCACGTAGGAAGGTGTACGGCGGCGGGTGGTAAGCTCGTCGAATTTCGCAGCGTTTTTTTTCTTTTTTTTTTCTGCACTCCCTGTGCCTGCGAGTAGGTACGAAAAAGGCAGGCAAGAAGAAAGCAGAGAAAAAAAGGTGACGCACAAATGACGCACACCATTGACTCTGGAGCTCCGTGTATAATCACTGTGAGCCCTCTGACGTCAGAACAGGCAGCCAGACTCGTGATGCGCCGCTATTTAACATTCCAGCACCGCTACCACTAACGTCGTACACAGTATAATATAAGTACTACATACGTACACTGTACGCAATTACACCATACTTTATTACATTCACACAGTCTCACTTACTCAGCCTGCCTGCCTTCTTGCTTGCTTGTTTACTTTGACATAACAACTTAATTAAATTTATCAATGACAATAATTGTCTCCAGTTAACATCGTAAATAACACCGACGACGAGGAATGAAACGAAGACATAATATGATGTTCTGTTTATTGTTATGGGACAGTATTTTATTTTGTCATAAATCTGTTAAAGTATACTTTACAACTTTTTATAGTCACTTTTCAAAATTATAATATTACAATAATTTTTAATACGGTTCGTGTTATCGATTTATCATATAACATCGCTCAAATTTGAACATGGATAAGCTTAGAAATTGATCAGCATTCAGCATCATTTCTTTGCTCTCCGATATGGCAAACTTTATATTTTTCTCGTCGGTTGGACGCATTCCATTGTGTTTATGTGTCTGGTGATGGCGTTTGCTATATAAGGCGTGGAGTGCGTTTTTTTTTTTTTTTTTTTTTTTTTTTTTCACATTACGTGCAGGCAGGCATCATGATGGTATAGTAGACACACAGACATACAGGGCAGATAGAAAGAAGCAGCAGCCGGATGCTGCTGACTGCCCACGCCACCACCATATATATATACATATAATAATATTATATTATGTTGTGTGTACCACGCTAAATCTCTGGCTGGCTCACACAATACACAATGCCATCATGATGATGAGCGGCGAGTATGAGAGAGAGAAGCAGCCGGCACAGAGTGCACTATGAATGAATGGCGGGAGGGCAAATAGCGGGGCTATGACGTAACGTGCATGCGAATGTTGGTTGGACCAGTAGTAAGCACGTGACATGCACCTCCACTAGTATAGCAGCCAGCGTGAGTGTGTAAGCGGTGTGGAGAACCATTACGTTCAATGTTTATTTATGTCATTAGACACACTCGTAATAGTTTCTTACGTCAACTTTTACAAAATTATAAATAACATTTAAAAAAAAAACTTAAAATGAGTGGGGTATAAGAAGAGGAAGAAGGTTTACACGTGACATTATCATAATAATTAATGTCGATTTTAAATGAGGAAGCAAGCAAGTTACTAATAGAGATTGTTATTTGAGTATAACGTTTGTCTGTCAGTCAACTCCGGGTCCATGGCTATACAGCTATATAGATAGCTAGAAACAATTGTGCTGACTCGAGATTTTGTGTGTCAGTTCAGTGCTATATATACTGTCGCAATCTGACAGATCAAAGAACAAGTGCCAACGTTGCAACTTCAATAATAATTACTGCAATCAACCCAACAAGCACTTCTCTAATATTCTATATCATCATAATTGTAATAAAAATATGAGAATAACAACATTATTGCGTCAACCGCAACGCCAGTGACTACATGTGTATACTAATTGCGTAGTTTCATAACAACATTACTTTTTTTTTTTTTAAATTAACACAACAATCAATCAAAACAAAAATGTCATGATATTTAGAATTAATCAGTATACCTAATATGAATAATATTCAGTGGTTGATTGATTTAAACATTATTTACGCAGTATAGAATGGTGGCATTGACAAATAAACCAACACATTATATAAAAACACATATAGAAAAGGAAATTAATGTCATCAAACTGCCTATACTTAATTGTTATTGTATTGCCCAATATAACCAACCAAATTTAATTTGTGCTGAAAGCGGTATTATACTTTGATTGATACAAACACATACAGGAAATGTCTTTAATATGACGTATTAGGTGGTATTTTAAGGCTTGGCTTGTTTAGATTCTATATATATAAATATCGAGTCGTATTGAACTGTCACCTATAAGATTTTTACGCTTCACTTGGAAATTAATATAATTTTTCCCGCATATATTTTGTTAAATGGAAAATTAAAACCCACAGCCAACACATAGGATAAGAGCTTGTTTCAAACCTTCCTGATAATATTATATGCATTAATAATATAATAATGAATTGTTTTTGTATCAGTGCAAATTTAGGATTTCGAATAGATTGTTTCTGCAAAATCAATTAGGCCTCAAGTGTCACTCGTTATCAGTTATCCAATTTCCATCGTTTTAACGATGTTTTTTTTTTTTTTTTTTTTTCAAGGTTGACTAATTCGTCATTATAGTGTTGTTTATTGTTTTGTTAGATAACATCGTCAACTTAATCCATTATTACAAATAATGAGAAAAGTCATGAAAACGAAGAGATTGTTATATTATATAATGTAATAAACTGTGGGAAAATTATGCAAAAATAATTCTAAAATAATAATAACTGAAAAATAGTACGGGCGAGCAAATTTTAGGTAAGGCGGGAAATCACGTATACTACGGGATTTGAATAAAAAGTTGTAAAGAAAGAAAAATCTGAAAATTTGCAGTGATACATTAGTACAAGGTATCTTCAAAAATGTAAAAAAATTGGGGTCAACATGCTAATTTTAAATTACGATTTTTTGAAGTTTTAGTCCCATAAGAGTCCATGTTAATATCATTAATTATTTGCTCTCTTATGTGATGGTCCTGAGTTCCAAAAAAAAATTTTATAAGTAAAATAGCTGTTACCATTAACTTTCAAATGGCATCATAAAGTTTGGAAGTTTTCTTTTTAGATTTTGAGATACGATCCGATCCATCTGACTACTACCCTTAAATACAAATTTATTATTTATATCCTTCATTTATAAGGGCGAGTTTTATTAATCGAGTATAAAAAAATATTCAATTATTCTATACGAATTAATTGTTCAAAATATTGACATTTCTTATTTTTTATACATTAATCTATCCATATATATTATTAACATTTACATCCATATCATTTTTTGGCGATTAGTTCTGTGAATTTTTAGATCATTTTTTTTCCATTTATTTATTTTGTTTTTCTTTATAACGTATATTTTACACGTATATAGCTGCGCAGTAGATATAACAACAAACAAAATTTACCGATGAGGAAAAGTAGCAATCTTAGTTCCAGAGAATGAATCACTTACATTGAATGTGATAATTAAAAAGTCTCCAGGCATCGTGAGTGAATAACACATAATAATAATCCACAACGTATTGTTTGTTGTTGTTTTCAGAATATAATATGGTAAGTCATTCAAATTTCAAGGAAACTATATGACGAGTGTAACACCTTTAGTTGCGTATTTTTCTGAGAATCACAAAAACAACTTCAATGCTTCTGACTCGATACCTTTATTGCCTAATATATAAGATACATATCACCGGTGATGTTAACATAATATTAGGTGATTTGTTGAATAAAAGGCCATAATATATTATATAAAATATGTATTGTAGCATTTTGTTTGTTGAAAATCCGACAAAGAAAGTCACGGTAAAAAATTTGAAATAGTTTCTAATATAAAATTATTGACGTCATTTAATTAAATTAAGGAAATAAATGATCTAATACGATGAAAGATTTAATATAAAAATTGCATACTTTGTATTATATAAACACAATCTTTTTATAACTTTGTTGTCAGAAAAAAAAATTATTAAAGTTTTATGTCAAATAAAAAAAGGCTTCTTTAAAAAATAAAATAAATACGAAAAGATTTTTTCGAGGCGAGAGAGAAAGAGAGCAACAGGAGCGCGACACAATGCGTCGCCTTGGGTATTCTGAAGATCTATTGTGCGTCGATCTTTAAATACAACACAACACCGTCTCCTTGCCTTTTTACACTTTTTTTTTATATATATATATACTTAAAATGTTTTCTCTCCTGATTTTTTTATCAGATAAATGCAAATCTCAACTAAATTTATTTCTCTCTCTCTCTCTCTCATTCAAAGATACGACATATTATTACATGTGTATGATATTTTTAAATATAGCGATGTTATCATGTGTTGAAAAAATATAAATTAAAATAATGATAACTAAATGACATGAGCATGAACAAATATAATTTTGCACGAATAATTTTGCTATGCATAATTTTGATAAATTTTCATATAAAAAATAAACAAAACTCACCTCCCCCTTCTTCATTTCTTCGATGTATTATATCAGTGTCTGGTCTTAATTGTGCAGATACTCCACCACTGCACCATAGAAGTATAAGGATGCATACAAACAAAAACAGAGAGGAACTATGATGTCTTGAAGAAGCCAGTTTTGCTGGATGTACAAGTCTTGGAGATTGTTGTTTACATGTATTGTTGTTATTATTCTTATTATTTAATACAAGAGGAGGATAACAGCAGTCTTCATCTGTCCTGTTAGGTAATGAACTAATAAGTCTTCTAGATTTTAACATAGTAATATTATTTTTATTACATTTACTATGATTCTTGAATTGCCAATTTGTATGACAATTTTGTATTTTTAATTTATTTACATCACTTACACATTCACTAACACTCTTATCATACTGATTATCAACATTATCACTAATTAATTTTCTTTTTCTTCTCCATTCTCTTATATCTATTGTTAGTATACTTGGTCTACCACATTTTATTTCTACATTAATATTATTTTCATTACTATTATACATGTCACATTGATTATTATTGTCTTTAAAATTAGGCCCCCAGTCAACACTCATCATTCTGATTGTAAATTGCATATAATATAATATTGAAGTAAACTAGGGTACACATACTTTATAATTGCGTCGTGATCACAACAACAACGATAGTACAACGCAGGAGTACGCTACTCATTGACTGAACCAAAGCTGGGTACAACAAATGTGCGATGGTGCGCCGTCGCGTAGTGAGCGAGCGAAGCGAATGTCCGTGAGTGAGTGCACACAACACCAGCACAACACAAAACTCTCTTCGCGTCTTTTGCCTCGCGCGCCGTAGCCGCAACTTCGTATACTTCGTAGTTCCACCACACACTCACAAAAAAAAAAAAGAAAAAGAAAAAAAGCCGCTCCCAAGTCTTCGGTAAACTTCGATTGTCTTCGTTGCAATGTTTCCACGACTATCTCAGACCGCCTCACCTGGGAAAATAAATAGAAACACACATTTCATTATAAATAATAATAATAACAAAAAATAGTCATAAAGTCGACACAAATTAATAAACAAAGTTATTTAACTTAAGTTACAAAACATTAGTTGAATGTGACAGCTACTTTGCCACACACATTTTTTTTTTTTTTTTAATACAAATGTTTTGTTTTTGGGACCCAGTTGACTGATTTAATTCCGTGTAATTTAGCCGCGACACGCGAAAATAAAGACGCAAACAGGTGACAAAAAAATAAAAATATGCTTTACACAAATACACATCAAATTTTTACGTACTTTTATGCGTACATTTGATATAGTGGTCAACTCGACATGACCAGTGAAAATTACTATCCTCATCCACTTCAAACAAGTAGTACTAGAACGTGTATTTCATGTTCATCCTTTCCCATCATTTCTTCATATATAATTATAAAAATAAGGGTAAAAGACAAAATCATAATACGGCAGTTGAAGGGTACGCTTTTTAAACTAGTCAAGTTGTTCGTGAAAAACAATTTTTGAAATCAACAAGAGGGGAACATACATATAGCATTCGAAACTTTTTATTTTGTTTTTAGCAGTGACAGTTTGTTTACAACTTCGGAAATATTTTTGTGAAAATAACAAACTCACTTCCTTCTTTCATCATAATTTTGTGAATGAATTTTAATTTTCCTATAGTATTATAGCATAGCACTTATTATTATACAACATTTTTAACTGAATTTATATTCAACTTCTATAAGTAAGTATACCCTCATTAGTTGTTTAACAAAAAAATTAGGGGAGGTTTATCAGTTTCCAAGTTGAATACGTGTATTATTTTTCTTTCTTTGAGTAATTATTGTTATTATTATGATGTAAGTATATCTGATCTAAATATTTTAGTTTGAGATAAGCAAATCAACGAATGACCGTCGGCGTGCGCACTACTATACTACACCGCCCCACGTGTATGTTATGAAGTGGAGGAAGAAAGAAAGGTCCTGCACATGCCGGGCCGCACGTGACAAGGTAAATATAGCTGCATCATGAGGTCGGTGACCCTTTGTGTGTTACGACCGCGCCCTAGTGTCTGGCGCGCTTAGGCATGCGCATTGCGCCACCCCTTGGTTGTGTTTCATGCCTCTCTATGTATGTATATGCCGTGCACCCACACCCCCAAATCTTCATAACATCGACCATGAGCAGCAGCAGTGAGCAGAATGCTCCCCCTGACTGCTGCTTTGCTTTGACGTCACCACCCCAATATCACAGTAACTTGTGCCAATGTCAACCCTGACTCCGACCGACTTTTTTACTGCAGTACATTTACACAATACAAGGGTATAATATACCCCTTATTATCATCAACATCATAAGATAGAATCCCTTTAATTTTAGTATCAGCTTTTTTTTTTTTTTTTGAAAGGATATGACACTAAAATTAATCTACAATGCTAACAGAATATAAAACGAGGGTACTTATATGCTATGAAATTTTATGCTTACTTACTCTTATCAAAATCTTCATGGAGCAAAAATCAGTTGGGGTTGTATGTAAGAAAATTAACCCCTTGTACTGTACTATGAGTATCATGAAGTGTGAATAATATGTCAACAGTTTTTATCAGTGATGCGTGTGGTATAATATAGATTTTTGTCAATTGGTGCATTTTATGGGTTATCAAAGAGTTCAAAGTCTCTAATCATACGAGATGAAGAAATATATTATAATCAAATGCTTGCAGAAATAGTTTTTCATAACACTCTGATGGCAGCACATGATATAACACATGCGCGCACGCGTGTGTGTGTATAATGACATTTTTTTAATTGCTTTTGTTTTATTTTTGCAGCACTTTACATTTTTAGCAGTGACGTAAATGACATAAGTTTGACGCTGTTGTCTCGCTAACATTTTTTTATATACCTTTTTGTTACAAAACAAAAAACATAAATATAAAATATTTAAAAGCTTCAGGTTTCACAGAGTAAAATTAAATTTAACATTAAATCAAGATAATTATATATAAATATACACACAATTTTGCACATTAATTTTAGTAGTGACGCAAATCATAAGCAAATGACGTTCGGCTCACTATCATTATTTGTGAACGGAACTAATGTATGTTGAAAAATTTTATGATATTTTTCTCCCCTCTTTTATAGTTATTAGTGAAAACATTACATGCAAAATTCTGTATGGAAACAAAGAAAAATACAATAAAAAATTGACATTGAAGAATTAATTACAAATATTGAGTAACTAACTATAGAGCTAATGTACAACAATTAAAAAAAAAATAATAAGGTTAAAGTTTACGTAAAACAACGAATAGGATGTGTACTGTACACGTTACGCACATCGGTGTAACGCCTGAATGCTAGGCAATTTGTTAAGCACCTTTGTAACACACGTTGCATAGTCTGCTAATTTTGCAGGCGCGGACGCCATTAAAATAAGTCACTAAAAAAATGAAAACGTGAACTATAACATCATATTAAAAGTTATTTATAACGCATATTTATAATTTATAAGTGTATTGTATTTTCATATAACTTTGAACATCGGTTTCATGTAAAAAATGAAAATGGGAAAAAAAATAATAATAATAATAATAAATAAATAAATAAAAAAACTTGCGGTTAGCTCTTTAATTCACTAATTGTGCGTTGTATTGAACCATTCATATTATTTTAACACCCGACAACAAAATAATATTTTATTTTATAAACATTGAAGCACAGCAATAAACTTTTTTAGTATTGCAAGGAAATGCATTGCATGTTTTGTATATATTTAAATTAAGTTGTATATTTTATACTGTATAGTATATCGGTAATTTCTTACCAAATTTTACGAGTTTAATAATAATAATAAAAAGTAAATGGTAAATGTATGTCTTGACAGATAAAAATGAATGAATAAATAAAAATGGAATGCTTTACTGAGTAAAAACCGTGGTTATATATATTTAATACTTCATACCTATACATAATATAAGTGCGTAACAACAATAATAAATTACACAAACCTTTCCCCTCTTTAGTTTATTTTAAACTGTGAAAAGCGAAAGAGCAGCATTATATATAATGTATATAATAAGAAAAAGTATATTCAGGAAAAAAAAAAAAAAAAAAAAGAAGAAGAAGAAGAAGAAGAAAAAGCAAAAGCATGTATGCAACATTGCTATTATGTATTAGATATATATAATGTAACTCGCGGTATAATAAAAACTCGTTTCTTTTCCAATCAAATTTTGCTTTTCAAAATGTACATATAAGAACATCGTAATAATATAATAATAATAATAATATATATATATATATATATATATATATATATATATATATATATATTATTTTTGATGTACACATAGATGAGACCGTTGCTTTGCATATATTAATAATTAAAATATCCTAGGGCATTTAAGACGAGCACGCACTGAATTGATATAATAATAGGACAATAGTATAGGTAAAAAAAAAAAGTAAAGTACATACGTATGCGTGCAATGTAACGCCACAGTGGCCACAAACATAAGGCAAGCATGGTAGATTAACATGGGATTTATTTACCCCCGTCAATCAACCCCCTAGTTCCCTCATATAAACCCCCCTCTCCCTCTCTTTTCTGTAACTAGCCTTCTGAACATTATGTACCACTCAACGATTTTGACATCTTCAATATTATTATATAGTTAGTCCATCATCAAACGTATAATACGAGCTTCCTTCAAAAAACTATATTATGTGCGTGTGTGCATTGAATTTATATTATTATTCAAAATAAATTTGATATTTTTGTAGTAATACTGCTAACTATATTATGTATAAAAACAACAACTTTAAAACTGTTTTCGATTTAAGTATACGCATCCGAGTAAAATATTTTGTTTTGTGACAACTTGATATTAAAAAAAAAAAAAAAAAAAAAAAAAAAAAAAATTGATCAATTATTAAAAGATAAAATGGACTTTTGATAGGCAATATATTAAAATTTATTCTAGAATTGCACATTCAAATTGATAGCTGAAATTGGCCAAATTCAATGCATACAAGCATACATGAGCATAAATTTTAATAATAAACCATTTTACACATCAATATCGGCAAATAAAATGCGTTTGTTATATAATATACGTCACAACAACAAGGAAATACGTATACCAAAGAAATATATAATTCGATGTGATAAACAATAACACACATATATTAAAGTATACGGAAATACATTATAAATATTATGCTCAACATTGATTAATTAACATTGCTCAACATTGGCAAATTAATTTAGGCAACTAAAAACATTTATTCCATGCCTATAATATATGACATCACTCTGTTACTGCAATTGTGTTCCACCATCATACACCCTATATACTGTATGTGCGATCAAATGTTTGTAATGCCACCGAATTATATGATTGATATATTACCAATTTTCATTTTCACACAATATATATAATATATATATATGAGGGGTATATAAATAAATACAATACAATAAAATATATTTCACATTATACTGTATAGCATAAAGTGTATATAGAGTCAAACCAGAGAGACATTATTGTTATATTATTTTGTGCATAAATGTCTATAGGCCATAACAATATGTAATAATTTCGATACAAAAGTTGTAAGCTCCCGTAAATCACAAGAAAAATACTTTTGTGTATTTATGTGTGTGTCTAAGTCTAAGATGTACTAAAAGCAGTGACTATAAGATGTCTTCTATACCAGGTGCGATATTATAGCAGATGTTGCATTACCTTGCCTCCAGTCTAGCCTGAAGTGATTGTAAAACATATCATCCAATCTTACTTTTTTTTTAAAATATACTATATTTTATATTGATACTATTGAATCGTAAAGATTTTTTTTAATTGTAAGAGAGAGAAAGAGAGAGAAAAAACGACCCGTCGTCCCTGCCAATTTCTCGTGGGGTGAGACCCGTGCAGACGTCTCGACTATATTTAAGAAACGCGGGACTGACAAACGCTACTGCACATTTCATTATATACTTCTAAAAAACTTGACTATTGAAGCGAGCACCAAATGTCTATAATATACGCTATATTTTATTCAAATCAATCACATTTCAGCTGTAAAATCAACTCATTCAATTGTGCGGTCAATTGTGATGATGTTTCATGTATAGAAATTGAGAACGCAATATTTGTTAATTCAAAAGAAGAACCAAAACCTACCATTGTAGAAAAATATATCATAATATACATTAAAACAATTACATGTATGATTATTTTTTTTCATTCATATTTCAATATTATATGTATATAAGTTCTTCAATAATTATTATAGTTATACCTAATTTGGACCCTTCATATAGGAAAATATTTCAAAATAAAATATTGAGTCAGCAGATGAATTTTTTCAGCTTTGATATATTTTGCATAAACTATGAAGTGAAGTATAAAACTGGTACATACCACCCAACAATTATGTAACTCGACACTATAAGCTCTGCCATAGTATATGGCACGATGTCGTTTGCTTCAAATACCCGTTTTATTATTATTATTACATAATAATATATATATTGACGGACAACATTTTGCTAGAAGCTATACACTATAAATATAAGCTTCGATATTTTTACACTCCACCACACATTTCAATTTGCACACATAAACCAACCAACGGAATCTGTTTCATATTTTTATTAAAAAATTTATTATTTTAACAATAAAGAAGGCAAAATTCTTTAATATTTTACTCCCTATGTTTCAGCTTATTACCTAGAAAGATGTTCATCTCTCTCTCTCTCTCTCTCTCTCTCTCTCTCTCTCTCTCTCTCTCTCTCTCTCTCTCTCTCTCTCTCTCTCTCTCTCTCTCTCTCTATATATATATATATAATATATCACAAAGTGTTATTTTTGTGTTTGCAGTCAGCCAGTCATAATTCATGCACTTACACACAAACTAAAGGAGACGAAACTTTTTGTATTGACATCTACTAAAACTTTTCTTTTTTAACTTTTAATATTTATTTCAAACTTTTTAGATAGTTTTTATTAATTTATCTGTTTAAGAGATTATTAAGCGCAACAATTTACCAATATAATATATATATATATATATATATATATATATATATATATATTGTATATATATTGTATATATTATATATATATATATATATATATATATATATATAATATTTGTCTGAAAAGTTTGACAGCATACTGATACCATAAAGTCTTTAATCATATTATTTCACCAAAAAATAGAAATTTCAAATTATATTAAATTTATTTTGTAACATTATAATGTGTGTAAATATTCATTATGACAACAAAGCATAAACAATAATAATAACAATGAAAAATTAATTGAAAAAAAAGATATGCATAAAAGAAAATTGCAATAAACAATATCATGTTAAGTATAAAAACATCTCTTATAATAGTAGTTTTTCATTAGTTTAGCCACAAACTCTATGGGGATATAATGCGAACGCACATAGCCTTCTTATTAACCGTATATAATAGCAAAACTTTGCCGTTCAGAGAAGAAACTCATGTTTTACAAAATTTGTATAATAAACATAAAAATGAGTATATATATATATATTTAAAGAAATGGTAAAAGTTAAAAGGTGAGTTTTTTTTCCTTCTTCTTTTTCTTTGAATAAACAAAAATTTTAAATTTTAATCAATAAAATTTTATATCATTAGAACACAAAAAGTTATGTCGTTTTCTTTGTTGATATCTATTTTTTCCCTAACCATAAGTTGTTCATAAAGTATAATATTGACAAATAACTTGTTCACAGTGTTTCCCGTTTAGTCAAATTTGTCATTGATAAAACAAAGAGCGCGATACTGGATAAATAAAGCAATTATTTTTCCTTTTATTATATATTCAATTTTATACTTTTGTGCCTTAAATGTAAAATTATATTAATAAAATATTTTGATAAATATAAAAGTAATATTATTTATACACTTTTATGCTACTTTTCAGCATTATATTATGAAGAAAATACAATTTCCAAGTATCATTGGTTTATAATATACTTTTCGTTTTCTAGTATTTTAAATTTTATTTATGCTAAATAATGCGTACGAGAGTGAGAAGGAGCGACAGTTTGAAGTGGTATGCATGTCATGAAAGTGTTATTAGATAGCTATAGCTGATGCTTTTATGCAAAGTACCCTCTCAATGCGTGCCCTTAGCTTGCTATGTAGTGGTGATTTATGTGCGTATAGCACCCAAAAAAAAAAAAAAAAAAAAAAAAACTTGCAGTCTCTCTCTTTCTCTATTATACATAATTTGAAACTCTTTTCTTTTTATATACACTCTTTCCACATAATTTTCTCATAATATACGCTGCATCATAGCAATATAAAGGTTAAGGCAGTCAGAAATGTCATCGAATATTCTCATATATATTTTAGTTTTCTTTCCTTATATTTTGTTATTATAATATAAGTTGCACTAGTGAATGAAATACTTTGTTTTATGTTTTATGATGATGTCATGAGTTTTTTGTATACTAATTTTGACAGAAAATCTTACACGTGTTATTATCACTATAAATATTAAAACATATATAAAAAAGTAGTGTCAGCTAGATTTTAATACTATTTTCCTTGTTCTATGATATTTAATATTATTTAGAATACACTGACGCCTGCAAAAAGACACGTGTTTGGATGGATGGGAAGGATGTCAGTGTTGAGAGGCACCCTCACAGGGTCAATGTAACTTTGGCGTCCCCACGCCACAAGTTGGTATAAATACCGAGGGAAGGAACCCTCAGGAGCTCAGTCTCAGGATGGGAATTGGACAACAAGAGTACGAATCTCTCTTGTCGCGAGTAGTCCGTGTGTCAATCACTTTATTGTGATTGTTTATATTTTATCATGTGATTATTTTATCTAATTAAAGTAATATTATGCATAAATGCATAATAAATTAGATTCTGTGCAATGCATCTTTTATATGCAAATTAATGCATAATTATATTATGCATATAATTAGAATCTGTGCATATTTTTATCACATTAAAATTGTGATAAGTGATTTGTGTTTGGCATAAGTATGGTAAATATTTAAGATATAATATTGGCAATGTGGTATTGATATATTATAATAATAATATATAAATATATTAATTTTTACTTGTCTCTTTATAAAGAGTAAATTCATACAATAATTCAATGTGGTAATAATAATCTAAAAGATGGATCCATAATCCTTTGTGTTTTATTTTCACTTTATTTAAGTTACCTAACCAATAGCATATAAGTCTAATTAATAATCTAATAGCTCTATAATTGCTCTATACCTAAAATATTATTCATAGTTTACCTAAGAGTCTCAATATCCTATTTTTTCTTATGTATGCAAATTAGCTAGCCAATAATTTATATCATTTGCATATCATTAATTTTACTAAATATTATTATTTTAAACCCATAAATGAGCAGAACCCTGTAATGCTATAGATGGCTTCCAACGAGTGGGCAATTGGGCGACATGTCCGATGTCACTCAACGAGTAGGCAGGTGGCACCATACTTCAGATGGCGTGCACCACGGGAACATTGCGTTTTCACGTAATGCTATTGGTTTTTCAAAGGATAACTTGATTTATAAAACACATTTTTAAAATATGATCCACATGTTTATTAATTATGTTTGGCACCATATTAATTAATTATATTAATTAATTAAATCATGCAAATCAAAATAAAAGTAAAATTATTTCAATTTTATGCATTTTGATGGCTTTTTCAATAGTAAAATCAGTTTTATTTATCATAAAACAAAAAGTTGATTTGCCGGTAATCTGCCGGTAAGCCTCTCGCTGGTGAGCGCGCGCGGCTAGCAAGCAAGCAGCATGAGAGAGACAACTCTCACGCACCCCACGCGGTACATAATATCTCGCCTGCTTCAGCTGCAGTGAGAGAAAAAGAGAGAAAAAATCTCCACTTGTTTTATTGTGTTTATATATACAATATCGCGAAACTAGGGGCATATTTCTTAAATATTTGCATAATATTTCGCAATATTATTTAATATTTAGCAATCAATTTTCATTACTATTGCATTTTAATATAAAAACATTAATTTCAATGTTAATGTTTGCAAGTAAATATGAAACTAAAGCAAGTCAATGTTTTATCATTTTATTAAAATTTTGCTTAGCAATTTTAATTAAGCATAATTTTGGCAAATAAAGTAAAAGATTACTTTTAAATAATATTTTATGGCAATTTTCTTATTGTTTTTACGGGTTTAACGTAAAAAAAGTGTATTATTTTATTAATACATAAATATTATTCTGTAAATTATTTGTTTTTATGCACTTACCGGATAATTTTAGCATAATGTTATTGATCATTTTATTGCCAAATAACCGTATTTGCTTACGATAGTAAGACGGCATAAATTGTCGCAGCGGCAATACAGGAAAGGCACTTTACTGTCAAAAGACAGCTGATCTCTTTTATGTCGCACGACATAACTTTATAATGATGCTAATCATCCCGGTGAGGCAATAAAACAATAAAGGCAACAGAATCTTGTTACTTTACGCAATTTTACTATATTTAAAATATAGTTTAGTAAAAATTGTGCCTATTATAATTACGTTGCATTTCTTTACCTTATAAGATGTTGGTACCAACTTACAGTTTATGCGTTATAATATGCAGCTTTGCTCTGCTTTGTGGTCTTACCCACTAAAATACACAATACCATGTATTGAAATTACGCATTTTTATCTTATCAAATAAATGCAACAAGCACATTTTCATAATTGCACAATAATCAAATTACAAATAATTTGTAAAATTAATCAAATTGCCTATTGCCATTTAATTAATATGCATCAATTCATGCAATTTTATGCAATATTTTCATTGCAAATTTCTCTGCAATAACTTCTTGCATTTTTTAATATGACTTTGCTTAGTGCTCAGTGTTTTTACAATATACAGTATCATATAAAAGCATTTTAATGTTTCAATATATTGAGCAAAAATACGCCAAAGATGGCATAAATTCACCCAAAGTTTGAATTTTATTGTTTAATATAACATATTACGCTCTATAGCAATAATATTTCATTATCATAACTTGCATTTATTTACCCAAAAATAATATTCAATTTGTTTACAAATTGCTTATTTTTCCCCGGGTGGGGGCAAATTATTTCTTAAATATTCAAATTTTGTTAATAATACATTATTTTCTTATATAAAAAAAAAAAAATACAAGTAAACACAAGCCACAATATAAATATAATATTATTTGGTGCAATTATCATTCATAATAATAATAATAATACCACATATAATACCATACCTCAATAAGCCAATATGCCATTTAGTGAAAGTGAAAGTTTCACCCTATTTTGAAATCACAAAAAGAGTTCAACAAAGTGAATTCCCTTATAAAATCCATAATTTTACGTAAGATAAAAATCTTACAATATGGGCAATAAAGTGTATTATTGCGATCGCTAGTGCAATAAAAGCGACGCAAAAAGGTAAAATAATGATCACTCTCAATCATAGAAACCTCAAGGACTTATTTTGTCTATGATTGATTTAATTTAATAATAACATATTATATTACATTGTATAAAATGTATCAATTTTGGTTATTTTATTGATTATTTTTATGAAATTCAATAATTGCAATTTTCATGTTTAATCGGTGCAATTTTTAACTTTACGTATTTGTACAGTACATTTTAGTAAAATCTTTGCTTAAAATAAAGTTAAATCAAAGTAGTTGTACAATATTTAAAGTTCCATTCTTGCTATATACAAGAAAGTATAATAAGCAGAAAAAAATTAAATTTAAATTGCTCAATGTTGCATTAAATACAAAGTTTCATTTTTTCTTTGTCTTAAATAATTTGAATTACAATTATTCATTTAGTACATTTAAAAGTAATTCAATACATTAAATTTTAATAATTTGAATTCAAGTAAAGTTTTTCTTAATATTTTTATTAAGTTTTTTAATATTCAAATATTGCATTTAAATTTGCAATTCAGTATTTATTTTAATAAATTTTATGTCACTTGTGTTGTAAGTTTTCCATGGTTTCCTTACAACGTAAAGGCAAATGCCGCAAGTTAAATCTCCCATGGTTGGATCCAACAATTTTCAATATTATGTTTTTAATTATACAATTCTTACATAATTTAATATTTTTTCGTATAACTAAATAAATCCACATGCCATAAATCTTAAGCCAATCTTAATATAGAATATTGCTTTATTATTTCAATATATTTATTTTATAATGCAAATAAAGCTATGCAATAATTTTATTTGTAATGCGCATGCCCTTTCAATTTTATCAAAAAAAAAAAAAAACAACAACAACAACAACAACAACAACAACAATAGTATACGATATTTTAAAATAAAATTTTAATATTTTCTTATATATAATAATAGTTTCGATGAAATTCTTTTAATATATAAATAAGTTCATGATTGTCAAATAACAACCTATGTCCTTATTTAGGGGCATCTAAGGCAGTCAGAAATGTCATCGAATATTCTCATATATATTTTAGTTTTCTTTCCTTATATTTTGTTATTATAATATAAGTTGCACTAGTGAATGAAATACTTTGTTTTATGTTTTATGATGATGTCATGAGTTTTTTGTATACTAATTTTGACAGAAAATCTTACACGTGTTATTATCACTATAAATATTAAAACATATATAAAAAAGTAGTGTCAGCTAGATTTTAATACTATTTTCCTTGTTCTATGATATTTAATATTATTTAGAATACACTGACGCCTGCAAAAAGACACGTGTTTGGATGGATGGGAAGGATGTCAGTGTTGAGAGGCACCCTCACAGGGTCAATGTAACTTTGGCGTCCCCACGCCACAAGTTGGTATAAATACCGAGGGAAGGAACCCTCAGGAGCTCAGTCTCAGGATGGGAATTGGACAACAAGAGTACGAATCTCTCTTGTCGCGAGTAGTCCGTGTGTCAATCACTTTATTGTGATTGTTTATATTTTATCATGTGATTATTTTATCTAATTAAAGTAATATTATGCATAAATGCATAATAAATTAGATTCTGTGCAATGCATCTTTTATATGCAAATTAATGCATAATTATATTATGCATATAATTAGAATCTGTGCATATTTTTATCACATTAAAATTGTGATAAGTGATTTGTGTTTGGCATAAGTATGGTAAATATTTAAGATATAATATTGGCAATGTGGTATTGATATATTATAATAATAATATATAAATATATTAATTTTTACTTGTCTCTTTATAAAGAGTAAATTCATACAATAATTCAATGTGGTAATAATAATCTAAAAGATGGATCCATAATCCTTTGTGTTTTATTTTCACTTTATTTAAGTTACCTAACCAATAGCATATAAGTCTAATTAATAATCTAATAGCTCTATAATTGCTCTATACCTAAAATATTATTCATAGTTTACCTAAGAGTCTCAATATCCTATTTTTTCTTATGTATGCAAATTAGCTAGCCAATAATTTATATCATTTGCATATCATTAATTTTACTAAATATTATTATTTTAAACCCATAAATGAGCAGAACCCTGTAATGCTATAAGGTGTAATGATGGTAATAGTACTAAACATATAAAATTTCAATTTGATAATATAATAAATGTCATCATATAGACCGGTTGCAATAAAAAGTTCAAAGTGAAAAAAAAAAAAAAAAAAAAAAAACTTTTGTTATATGTGTCGTATAGTTTATTGATAACAGCTGATGGTATTTTTATATATATAAATTAAATTATTTTTTGAACATGAATTGATAATCTAAATAATTTATTTTATTATACAATACTATATAATATAATGGTGTATACTTATAGTATCTAAAAAAAACCTTTTTTTTTATATAAAAAGAACAAGAAATATTTTGATGCAGTTTTCAAAGATATCCCACGAATTTTAGCACAATAAACATTGTTAAACATTTGAATATTTTATTAAAATTTATAATCATTATGTATAATAATAAGAGTTTTTTTCTATAAGTTAAAAGATTGCATATATTTTTATATTTATATTGCCGCTCAATAAAGGAATTTAAAACCATCACCATCACAATGTTTCTTTATACGTGCATTCGACGTCAAGTTTTACAGGTCGATTTTTTATTATTCCGTTCCGCGCACTTCTTTGAAAAAAAAAAAAATAATAATAAAATAAAATAATAATAATAAAAAGTTTAGTGTAAAATTTTTTTATGCATAAAAAAAAGTTGGACGTTGAATATAGAACACGCAGAAAGTAAATTTGGGGAATAAAGTCAAAACTCCTAACAATATACCGTACTTATATACATATATGTATAAAGCAGAAGCAAGCAAGAGAGCAAGTACGTTTATGAAGTATGAACGTATTCGTAAAATGGTTCACAAGAATGATATATGAAAGCACTCTAAGTTATGCATATAAAAGACACTAAAACTGATCCCAATAGTGTTGTTCTATATGAGCCATTTAACCGTTTATAACTCGCTTACTAACCACACAAGAGAAATCATTTGCGAATATTTATAAACCTCTAAAAAATATATATATATATAAAAAAAAAAAAAAAAAAAAATCACCTCGCAGCTATTCTATATAGGATTTTTTTTATATAAAAAAGTGAATCACATATAAGATGTAAAAAAGCAAGAGATATTTAGAGAGAACATGTAGCGGTTATACCGCAAAGGAGGAAAAATAAAATGTGTAGGTGGACATTCATGGGGTGTGGCATTATGTGAACGAGACTATTTTCACCGCAACCACGACGGTGTACGAAATAATAATGAATGTCAGAAGGAAGGAAGAGAGTTAAATCATATTATGCTGTTGTGTTCTATACATATATAATTGGGTTATATTCTTTAATGTCATTATATTGTATAAGCTTTTATTTATAGAATAGAGGCTGATCTAATAAGATTTGAAAACAATTTTGAATGAGAATAAAGATTTTATTGTTTTCAATTTATTATAATTATTTTACTATATTATGTAGTTGCTTCTTTATATACAATAATACAATATATTATATAGTTGGTCTTTAAAAAACAAACAAAATATGTTACATCAAGTTGTGTTGCATTTTTCAAGGCATGAGTTTCATCCAATCCAACTCAGTCAAAAAGTACTAATTTTATTTGTTAAGTAAGGTAGATGAAGATTTTTTTTTTTAATATTATTATATTATACATTTTGAACATAATATAATGTTATAAAGTAAAAGTTTTTTTTTAATCTCAGGACATTCAATAGCATCGAATAAGAATAACGTTTTTAAATTGATCCAATATTTGTCAGAAGACGACGGGTGAGCGTGTGTGTGGGTGTATTATAAATATATATATATATATATATATATATATATATATATATATATATATATATATATATATATATATATATATATATATATAATATATATATAAAAAAAATACACACACACACAAACATTATATATAATAAGATATACAGTATATATATATAAAGAGAAAAATGATAGGAAAAAATGCCAAAAGCAAAATTTACCAGGCCTATCTATACACTTGATTTTATATTCTTATTATATTATATTCTTATAATGTATAAAAAAAAAGAAAATTAATATAATATGTATTAAATTCAATATCCATAATGACATTTTTCATTGTTTTTGATATGTGATTTTTCTTTCTTTCTTCTGTGTCTTGTTTCATTTTGATATGACAGCAATGTCTGTTTGATCATATATAATGTACGTCAATTGAAGATTTAATTAACCTTTAAGTTTGACCTTTTATTATATGGCGATGTACTTACTTCTTTTTTTTTATTTTACTTATTATTTATATATTGTGTACTTACTCAGGATAATGACACGAAGAGAAAAAAAAAAAAAACATCACAAATACGCAAATAAACTGACACTTTTCAAAAGTTAAAAAATTAACTGTCTTCGTGAATTTCATTTCATTTATTTTTCTACTTTGAATAAATAATGGAAAACATTATAACTTAAGTTAAAAAGTTCGTTCTCCATTTTGATTCATGGGAGAAGGGAATCAATGAGCAAAAAATATGCCGTTTTGAAGTAAAAAAAATGTATTTACAGAAATAATTAATTAATGCGAGCCAAAAATAATAATAATACTAAAAAATAGTACCATTTTTTAGTGAGCAAAAATAATTTCCTTGTTTGATTTTTTTCTTTGGTAGGGGGACAAAAAACATAAAATTTAAAATTATAAAGGAATTTTGATATTGATATAATTTTTCCTAAGTATATGACAAAAATCTGCTCTGTAAATAACATGCTTTTAAAATGAATAAATTAATTCCAAATTTTAATTAAATTAAATTTTAATTTAAATTCAGTTTCCATTAGGTTTATTTTATTTTTTGGAAAAATTTGCCCATTAAAAACTTTTTAACAAGACAGTTTGAAAAGCATCGTACAGAAAAAAAAAAAAAAAAAGGAAAGGAAAGACGGGGTAGGGAATCAGAAATTTAATTAAAATTATTTAAAATACACGTATTCTGTTAAACAATTTGCATTTTTTTAGTTGTTATATAGGGGGGGGGGGGAGGGGGAGGCAATTTTATGCATTCACATTCCCGTTTTATTACAATTTTATTATCATTAATTTCATCTGTTAAAAAAAATCGCATGAAAAATGCAGCTTGCAACTCTCATATACATGTCATAAATTGACCTACTTTTTATTTGCACCTGTATATTATTAGATCCAATCCTTTTTGTTTACAATAATACATGAAATACGAGTCACTATTTCTACTACGTAGTATGTGCAGCATGGTTCATTTCCGGTTCCCGCCAAAAAAACTTACATATAAGACAGGTGATGCCAGAAAAAGAAACGCAGGTGAATTAAAAATAAAAAATGGCCTAGATTAATTAAAAATAACACACGCCCCCTTTTATTATGGACATCACGTGACAAAAACATCATCAAAGACAGGTGGAGAAGTGACCTAAATATAAAATCCTCGTCCCATTTTTTTCCCTCCCTATTGCTCCTATAGGGGTCACTTCATTGGGACAGGTGAGTATATTGTCCAGAGTAATATAATTGTCTCAAACTGTCAATCAATATAGATATAATTACCATTATATATGCATTAAATCAACATTATTAGATTACTGTTCCACTCTTATTTGAAACTCTCCTCGACTAATTTTCAAGAACCTCGTATATGTCAAAAATGAATACGTAATAATTATGCTTTATTATATGCTAGCTCAGTTACAGCACAAAATGTATGTTCAATACCAAATAATTTATGCTAATTTTTTTTATTTATGTCGTTTGAATTTATCATCATTAATGCTACAATGACATAAATGCATTATAAATTACGTAATTTGTTATTTAAAGAGATTGGTACTGTGGTACTAATGTACTGCTTTATAAAAAGTACTGTTCATACCAGAGGAAGCTGTGAATCATGGGCACAGTTTAACGCAGTTTTATATTATTTTGCAATTTTTAAAATTTACGCTAAATAAAAGGATTTCTATTTTATAGTTTCTTAGTTAGTAATAAAACTTTTTAATTTAGATTTGTTCTTTTATCTCTATAATTTTAATCATCATCATCATCATCAATATCATCATCATCATCATCATCATCATCATCATCATCATCATCATCATCATCATCATCATCATCATCATCATCATCATCATCATCATCATAAAACAAAATCCTTTTTCATATTGAAAATAAATTTATTGTTTTTTACAAAATGGCAAAATATGGTTCACAGTAACTTTTTGTCACACCAATTTTACGAAATTTTCATACTTTAAAGTTAAACTATAGTGAAAAGTTGCCCCTTTGTAACGTAATATCGCAGTTTTAATTACTCAACTAAAGTTTTGTCAAGTGTACCTTGCAATAAAATGAGTATAGGAAAAAAATTGTTTCATGAAGTTGAATAACATAGATCCTGGCACCAACTAACAAAAATGATATTTATAAAAGAACAACTATAAAAAGATACACAGTGTGTATACCATAAAGAAAACTTTTTTTTTTGTTTTTTTTTAACTAGGTTCCATAAATTGTGTTTTGTACATAAAACAAAAGGGATAAAAAGATGATCTAGCATAAAAAAAGAAGAAGTATTATTGCTTTTAGTAAGCAAGTAATACAAACAATACACAACCAAGGAGTCTTATATTTAATATGGTTGTAGACACGTAAGATAATAAAGTCGTCTGGGTCGGAATGGTGCAAAAATGTGCACGACTGTGTTTACTACTCTCTCTCTCTCTCTCTCTCTCTCTCTCTCTCTCTCTCTCTCTCTCTCTCTCTCTCTCTCAAATACACATACATAATACGTAGTGCAGAGAGAGAGAGAGAGAGAGAGAAAATGAGAGAGATCAATGTCTGTTAGAAAGGGCGCAAGCGCATTTTGTATGACGTCATATCAAAAACTCTCCCTTTCGTTTTTGCTATTTCTCGGTGGCTGATACTACGCCGTGATAATGAGCAGCCAGCCAGTCAGCCTAGCAAAACTAACCCTTACTGGCTGCTACCACAACTGCAAATTAACTAACACACAGGTGAACAACAAAACACTCTCCATTTTTATCAACTCTAAAATAATAATAATAATAACACACTTTATATTTTGGAATATTTTTCTTGATTTATATCATCTTTATTTTTTTTATTTTTTCTTCTTCTTGATTTTCATAATATATTAAGAAGCGCTGATATAATGCAAATTAAATATAAAAATTTTGACCGGAGCAAAAACTATCAGTTTATGAGACATTTTCTTTAAATGTTGTCAAACTAAAGCAAACAAAATATCATACTAAAATAATAGAGAATAGTGGAAATAGCGTTTATAAGACACTATTACTCAAAGTAGTTTGAAAATTTTATATGTAAACAACATTTAAAATTTAAGTTGGAATACAGATAACATTTAACAGCCTCTACCATGCAGTGTAATATTATTATGCTCATTATATCGCGATTTTGTTATTCCCATGTTAATTTGCCATTGCTGATCCATATGTCAATTTTCCATTGCTGAGTTATTAAATATGTACATCCCTGGCTAAAACAAGGTCAGAGATTTTTTACAACCGGATGCACCCCTTTTCTCAAACAATTATTTTCCCCAGATAAACACCAAAATTTTGTTAATATTGAAGTTAATGCGTGTTAAATTTTATTACTATAACTTAATTATAGAATCCCAGAAAAGGGGGTGCTTCCGGTTGAAATATCCTCTCATCTGATTTTGGCAATGCTTTATACGTTATATAACATAAATGTTTCATAATTATGTATTTATATACAGAATATCAAGATAACAATTAAATTATATTGTTTTATATAAAGCAGGAAGTTAGTTACATCACGCCTAATATGACCGATTTATTGGGTTACCATCAATTGAAATCAACTTGTCAATTGAAATGGATAAACGAATCATTCATTTACATGCATTATGCTTCAATTAACAAGAGGGGTCAGTAATGGCGATCAGCTGATCCAAAATGTGATTGTTAAAAACAATCGACCTCTGCTTTATTTTTACAGTGATGGTAACTTGTAGTAATTAAGTTATTAGTTATTACATACTTCAAATTATTGTGCCACTATATTAAAAACTTTTGACATACGGAAGCTTCAAATCTATTTAAATATGGTTAAATTTCAAGAAAAATTTCCGTTATTATATTATGTCAATGGTGATTTTTTCTAAAAATGGTGGGTTAGGTGACACAATAAGCTTTAAAAAGATACCAAATTTAATTTCAATTGAGAGTCCAATCTAGAGCTATTGAACGTCTAACCCCTCAGCCACCTTAAATAAGGCTGCTTTTTAGTATTATTTGATCGACAATAGTTAAAATAATAACATATGTCCATTAAAAAAATAATTCTTTCTTTCTTTCTTTCTTTCTTTCTTTCTTTCTTTCTTTCTTTCTTTCTTTCTTTCTTTCTTTCTTTCTTTCTTTCTCTCTCTCTCTCTCTCTCTCTCTCTCTCTCTCTCTCTCTCTCTCTCTCTCTCTCTCTCTCTCTCTTTCTTTCTTTCTTTCTTTCTTTCTTTCTTTCTTTCTTTCTTTCTTTCTTTCTTTCTTTCTTTCTTTCTTTCTTTCTTTCTTTCTTTTTTTGTCTTTCTTTTTTGTGGGTTACTTAAAATAATTGGTGTTATGATATAATATATAGAAGTCAAAAATATACTGTATATTAGATATCTTACATTATGCATTATGCATAACATGTTAAGCCTAAAAAAATAAAAAATCGCAGAAAAAGAATCATGTTATAGGCCTCTATATAAAAGCAGCGAGTTTAGCACAAGAACAATTAGCGATGTTGTTTTGCATAAAGTAGATATTGTTTCGAGCAAGCTTATAGACACCTCTACACAATGTAAAGCACGTGAGTTTAGCGGTGTCTTGAAATAGAGGGCTGGCTAAGTACACCTGGTGTTGAATCACAGGGGCTAAGATTAGCAACGCAACCCCGCGCCAAACAAACCCAGGTACTTTACAACTGGAGCACAAACTATATGCGTCAAGAATATCACAAATCATAGTCTTTAAATAATGCAAAATATATTATTGTTTTTGAACACTGCATATTGGGAAGGAAGAAAAATATTCAAACATTTTAACTTCTAGGAAAAAAAATAATAATAATGACAGATTTATTTTTTAAAGTACATAATATAAGCGATCAGATAAGTATAGTGTTTATGAGAAATTTTTGATAAAATCACATTTTTTTTTTTCACTTCATAAAAACATAATTTTTTTGTTTTTTATCAAAAAGGGAACCAGCATAAAATTTTACGTGTAATTTCACATGAAAATTGGAGGTTACGACCTGAGTGATGGTTTTTGTGCAAGAGTATTATCACACACAAATTTGAAGTATAAAAAATTTAACTTGTACAAGGTGGAGAACCTTGTTATATTCTAAATATAATAAAAAAGTTACTTTTATCAAAACTTTTTTTTTTATTTTTTTTTTATAAAACTTCTTATAACTTTGTGGGCGTTTAGTCTAGACTTTATAATATTACGCGCTCCCAGCATTTCGTATTTTCAACTACGGGGGTGGAAAATGAAACATCAATACGAAAAACTTCATGTTAAAAATGGTATTTTAAATTGTAAATAAAAAAACAAAAAACAAATAAATATTTTTTCCTCTTTATGCTCATATAGTCACATCATTAAAGGAAATTTTTTTATATTTATACATATAAAAAGGGGGAAAGAGAGAAATCTTACATTGATTTTGAAATTATATAGAGTTATTATGCACTATTAGATATAGAGCATAATATTTTTCCTGCATGCAGTAATTATATGCATGTTATTGAATGAAAGGTCAGGGTGACGTGTATATAATATAGTCAAAGATGTAGGGCATACACACACACACACACACAGAGCGGTCCAGCAGCCTCCCGCACTCGACCGACCACCATCCACATTCCTCGCTCAGTATAATATAACTTTGCACTGCACTCGTGGCGGGATCCGGGTTCGAGCTCTTCAAAGTATACACGTGGCAAAGGCGAGCGATCAACAATAAATAAGATAATAATAAAATAAACGGTATTTTTATATAATATAATAAAAAAAAAATAATTATATTATATTACAATATGAGAATTTGTATATTATAATGCAAAATTCTGGTTATATAATAACTATATAAAACTCAAGTACATCGATTCAAATAATTAAGAAAAAAAAATCTTATTTTGCTAACAATTTCTATAAATATATCATTAGAAACTATTTATCAAATGTGACCCACGAACGACCCACGTGTTATAAAAACGTTCGTTCTATATAATATATATGAATATAATATATTCATTATAACAAAATATATATATATATAATATTATGTATTTATAAATAGCCAAATCATTGGGATAATTGTAATAAACTTCCCAAGAAGGAAGAAATGTATTAAAAATTATAAAACTGAAACAACTGAATTTGGGGGAAGGGGGAGAAGAGCAGTATTTGTTATGCTAAACAAAACTCATCACACACACACGCACACATTTATATAAAATTGCAGTATGTATTGCAGTACCTATGATGTATCTACAACTTTCTTGATTTCTCCTATTTACAATTTATTCATAACAATGAACATATTATCAAACATCTCAATATTATAGAAAGAATTTTCCGTTAATTTTTAATGCCGTTCTAAAATGAATAACATAAATAAATGAATGAATGCTTATATAACAACAAAACACCAAACATTTCAATATTACAATTACTTCACATTTCTGTTTTGAAATTGAATATCTATCTCTTGTCCTACTTGAATCATGTAAAGTAGAACATTAAATACGCAATTAATTCACTTTCTCTCTCTTTGCTATTTAATACAACAATAATAATAAAATATCTCAGTTGGTTACCTCTCTTTATTAACCAAAGCCGACTACTCTCTTAAAATAATTCGGTCACAAATTGTTTTATAAAAATATTTATATTAAAATTCCTTATTCTCTTATTAAGATTTTATATTCAAAACACCTCCAGTATTAAATTCCTCTCTATATCTTTGATATTATATATTAAAACAATATTAACGTTATATATATAATACAGCAATTTTGGTTGTGATGCGAATTTGAAAAGTTTTACGCACTTCATCATCAACTTTGTAATAAAACAAAATAAATCACTTCTTCTCATATACAGTACAGAAGAAGATAGAAGAAAACAATATAAGTTGTTCTTCTCGACTGATGTATTTCATCATTTCTTTTGGGTGCAAAAACGTGTACATGACAACAAATTTATTTCAAATCAAACAAAGAACAATTTTCTATACAAGCAATTACGTGATTACGCAGTGCTGATAGTGATAATAATTAATTATCAACACAAACTATGTAATTATATTTTTCTAACGATCTCAAAAGAATCATAAAGGTATGTTGCTAATGTATATAATATATATTTGCGTTTATGTGTGTAATATTATTATTAAATGAGGAAGGTGACTTTTTTTAACCCCCACTTTTTATGACATTTTTGAAAAGAGCGTTAAAAAATTTTGAGGCGTTAATTTTTGATAAAACGATTGGAGCATCGGAAGTATTTTTAATTAATTTTTGAAAATCGTCCTAAAAAGACTCTGACGTCATCAATCGGGCATTTATTTCGGAAAATATTGACTGTAGAAGGTTCAGTAGCCAGTTTTTTGAAATCCTGAGAACGAGCTGATTTCAGTAAACTGGTTTCTGAACCTCGAAAGATTAGTATTTGCCGAGAAAAAAGTGGAATGATGACGTCAGAGTCTTCTTAGGTCGATTTTCAAAAATTAATCAAAAATACTTCGCATGCTCCAATCGTCCTAAGAAAAAATAGCGCCTCATAATTTTTTAAAGCTCTTTCCAAAAATATCATAAACTCAAAAAAAAAATTTTCGATTCACCTTCCTCATTACCAAGTAAAGCTAGCTGCAAGTAGATAAATTATTTTTATGTCTCCAGTGCGTACCAAAGGATATATAATTCTAAATAACTTGAAAAATGTATAATAGATATTGTATAAAAGACAAGAGGAAGCCTATGCGAGTTAAAATAAGAGCATCAACAAAGACAATTACAAATGTGCGAGCAAGTTCACAGGGCGAGAAGAGTGGAAATTTCCGTGCAAGAGCTCCTGTATATTATAGAGCTCTCCTCCAGTTACCAACAAAGCACGCAGCCCATCTGTCTCGTTCACTCACCTGACTTTACGTGCTTACTTACTTTACTTACTTTCTTACTTACTTACTTTACACATAACAGCTTTGTCTTTTTCTTAACTAAATGCTAACAATGTTAATCGTTATTAACAGCAAATAACCTCATGTAAGTACAAATGAGTATATATACTGGCATTTTATTTTATAGCATTTCCGTAATCAAATTGCAGTTTAGTAAAAATAAAATAAAAATATATATTAACGGTGAACCTCAGACCTAGAACGCCCCCTTTTTTCAAAAACTTATCGTAAAATATTTTAAAAATTATTTTTGGATAGATCTCATCTTTACAAAATAGAAGTTCAAGTATAATTTCTTCATAACTGCCATACATTTCTCACAATTAATTTTTAACCATTTTTATTTTGCCGCGAAATTCAAAATCAATGTTATTCAAATGGGCAAACTAACGCTCAATTTTCTCGAACCAGAAATAATTTTGAAATATAAAACAAAAAGTAATCGATAGAGATTGGACATATCTATAACGTCAGAAAGTTTCAAAAAAAGTTGTCGAACCAAAATTTTTTTAAATTGAAAAAACAAAAACACAATGCTAATCATATGCAAAATTTAATCCTAATTATCTCGAGTCACAAATATTGTTTGAATATTCTGTTAACTGGAGCTTTTAGATCATGACATTTTTTAACCCCCTTAAAGTTTTTAAAAAAAGTTGTCGAACCAATTTTGAGATATTTTGCTTTTGCTAGGTCTGAGGTTAATCCTTAATGTTATAATGTATTATATTATAATACAATTCTAATGGTATACATTAAGGAATTAGTTAGCGCCCTTTTTGAGGATGCCTGCGGTTGGATTATGCGTTACGCCGGTATAGCATCCGATCCCCGTATTCCGTCAAATTATTATTATTAAAAAATTGCTGATATTATATGGACATTTGAAATTTAAAAATTATGCCTATAATAAAATGGTATAAGTAATATATATATATATATATATATATATTTGTGTGTGTGTGTGTGTATTTGTGATGCTTCATAATTATATATATATGGAATACTACTACATCATACACCCAATACTGAAAAGGGAAAAGAAAAAGAAAGAAAGAAGAAAAAAAAGAAAAAAAAAAAAAAAAAACTATAGCATCTGCATCTTTTCACACAAAATTTTCTATAAATTTAAAATTGTGCTTTTTAAAAAATAAAAAAATTGACAGTACAAGAAAAATATTATACTATCATATATACTATATACACCTCAGGCAATATTTCACCAACACGAGTAAATTTTACGCGTAGAATTCTTTCATTGAAGCGTAAACAACCGGTAACCGCATTGAGTAATCGTTGTATTTGTACTGTATAATATACTTATCCATAATTCTCTTTTTATATAAATATGATCAAAAAATATATCGTAATCGATTAACCATACAATTTAAAATTACATTGTATAACTAGAACATTTATAGAATAAAAATAATAAACGATATAAACCAGTAGCGTGTCAAAAGTCTGTTGAAAAAGGGAACAAAACATCACTAAGGTTCATGTATATCTTATGATTTTTTTTTTTTTTTTTTTTTTTAAATTCTATATAAGTATTATAAATCATAGTATAAAATAGATAAAAAAAATTATATAAAAGATACAGGACGCCTATAGTCGGGGACGCGTTATATGTATGTATGAGTATGTATATAATTGTACTATACGATGTATTTCAATTTTTGAAAATTAGTCAGAGGATTCGTTCTCCAAACATGCCCTAGATGACAGAAATCGAAGCATTAAAAATAATAATAATTTATCGGGGTAGTCAGGTATACAAGAAATATGATTTTTTTCAACTTGTGCTGTAAAAACTTCTTCTTTTTTTCTGTTGGCCGGTACTGCCGATTCAAAAAGCTACTTATTGTATAGCTATCATATCTATCACACACATACAGTATAGTAATGCATTGTGCTAATTTCCTGTTTGCATTATTCACTGAAATGACAACTCGGTTTCAGTCATTGAAGTTTCCTGCGTTATCCTAGATTTTGATATTTTTCATTTATTTATTTTTTCCTGACAGTAAAAAGGCTCCTAAAATTATATTAAACCTTGCAGCGGAGTTAAATTATTTTTTCAGTATAGTGAAAAATAACTTTGCTCTACTCTGCAGCATAATTGAGACAGAATTGTTAACGTTTCTTTGCGTGCATATCTGTTGGATTGGATTATTATTATAGAAACTATCTATAATTTAAATTCATTGTTCTCTAATCTGAAAAAAATAACTCCAAATACATGCATACGAACTATTTAAAGCCATAGACCACATAAAACAACATGTGCTTTTTATTTTAATGAATAAAAACTAAATGGGATCTTCAAAACTGATGACAATTTTTACCAGAATGCTAATGTAGCCCCACGAGAGAGCGTGAAAAAACTGTAAAGTATGCAATTTCGCGTATAATTATTCATGTTTCTGACGTCAGAAACATGCAAAAATTAGAAAAAATGTTGTGCGGTTGCATAAATCGAAATTTTCTGATCACTGCTACGGAGCTACAGTTGGGTTTTGAGACGAACTTAAGTTATTTATGTTTTATCAAGTGTTTTGTGATATAAATGCTTATGTTTTCTTCTGGTCTATTCCTTTAAAAGAGTAATGGAAAAAAAGTCTTCTTCTTCTTCTTCTTCCTGACCTTTTCAGATGTCCCTGACTGTCCCGGAAACAAATTGTCATTTTGCAAAATTTTCACAATGGTTACTAAAAACATGACAAGCATACGCATGCTTACTGGGAAAGAGGGGGGGGGGGGGGGGGGGGTTACATCAGTCTAAAAGTCATTTAAAACTTACTTTAAGTGATCAAAGCCCGATATGTAGCTCATAACATTAGACAACACAAAACTAAATTTTGATCAACCATAATTATGCATGCAAAAGATAAAGCTCAATATTATCACATCACTAAAAAAGCTCGCGTGTCCCAAACCACCCCGGTCTCCCTAAGGTCCTTATAGACAAAATAATAATAATGTGTAATTTACTATAAAGTATCAGTAATTTGAAATCATAAATTTTAAGTATAATAATCCCTTTGTATCAAACTTTTTTTTATATATATTTTTTTATGTCTGCATATTATACTTTTATTGTTTGTACCCCCCCCCCCTCTCACTCTTTTATCATCCACGTCTTGTATAGTGCCCATATCAGTCTGGGTAACAGTTTTTTAATAGTATAATAATAAATTAGGGCTTTAATATATTCAAAGTCGTGCTGCATTAGATTGACTTAAAGTAGTGTAAGATTCAATGCTATAGTAAAAAAAAAAAAACAAAAAACATACCGTATGATATATGATATAGAGAATTGTGAACAATTCTGTTCTGTTTTTTTGTTCTTTGTTCATATACGTATATGAAAAGTATTGTCATTGGTCATATTATTTCTTTCACATAGAGACAACATTTATTATTATTATTCTTTCTTCTTTCTTTCTCTTATACGAGTTGTTTCTTCTTACTTCTTAGCATGTCATGTATTATGGATGATGATGATGATTTTTATTTAAAAAAAAAATACAAGCTCAGTGATAGCGAGTGAGTGAGAGGACCAGCTGAAAACGTCAAATCTAGCATCTAGAGGACAATTATTATGAGTAAATTGACCTGGAACCACCTTGAAATGTACTTGCACATTATAATTTCAATTATTATAAATGTTACTTGGCAGAGTTTTCATCACCATAGTATATTAATTTTTTTTCCATCGCAAATCTTAAAGAAATTATTATGAACACGATGAGTTTAATTAAGATATTATTTATTAGGCGTTATTTTTATCGATATTATACAGCTTAATTTTCGGCATAAGAAAAAAAAAAGTAATTCCAATTTATTGCCGTTTAAATTTAAAACTAGTTTCGCTAATTTTTACACCTTTATAATATTAAATAAAAAAAATAAAAATAAAAAAACTAATCTGACATAAAATTTTATGTTGTTATGTTGCGAAGAAAATAAATTTATAATTTGATATAAATCTATCGTGCCAAGTCATCATCAGAATGGCATGTGATTCCAAGACAAGGTCATACTAGATGCCAAAAATATAAGAAAATTTAATAAATTTGGATTGAAAGTTATGATAGACACACATACATAATGTCCATTTTATGAGGTCACAAGACTAAACATGTGACGTCACGTGTGAATAGACGAGAAAACGAGGCGCCAAGCTTCGTGTGAGGTGAGAGCAACGAGACGTAATTTGCAACCTACGTATTATAAATATATATTTGTCAAGTCATTAGTGTTTTTTTTTTTTTTTTTTTTTTTTTTTTTTTTTTTTTTTGTTTTGTTAGTCTGTCTAGCTGATATACATTAGGCAAAGCTATAAGTTAAGAAATAAAATTAATTTACTTATGTAAAAAAATAAATTGACCATCAACGAATTAGTATCCAAACAGCAATACTTAGAATTTGATTTAAAGATGTGAAGAAGAAGAAAATAATGTAAATTTTTTAACTTCAAATTTTTAAACACTATACGGCATGATTTGTTTGTGTATAATGTAAACGCAATGCAAATCAATTAGACATCACGGTATTTTAGGCATGTATTTATATAGTTTTTACCGCACAGTAGTTATAAACACAAACTTCGTGAAAAGAAAAAAAAAATAATGCAATTTATATTACATTTATGTTATAGCATCATAAATAATTATAAAATAAAACTGTTATATTAGACGCTATAAAGCATAGCATAACTTATGTTATAAAATAAATACGTAAATAATTATGCATAAAGCTCATTTTCAGTACAATTTGTTTAATACAGCATAATCTATAATGCTTAATTTCATATAATTATTATATGCTATACAAAATATAAATATAATGTTGTACTGCATAGTTATTTACATTGTTATTCTTTTATAGCATCATTTATGCTATATAATGACATAAATGCAGAATAAATTACGTAATTCCCGTGTACAGTGACGGAAATATTACTAAAATCGTTCTAACATAATTATAGTTTAAAGTATTTATCGTTATATACGTGTTCAAAGTCACAAGTGTTTAAGTAGGGATAATCGATGGAAGGTCAATCTTATAATATAATATTATATATATATATATATATATATATATATATATATATATATATATATATATATATATATATATATATATATATATATATATATATATATATATATATATATATATATATACATGTATATATACATATTTAATAATGTATATTATGCATAATATTCTATACAGAACTTTTTGCAGGTGTTTACTATACATAATATTATTTGCATGTATGTGCGACATCAAAACATTAATTCGCATAAGGTGAAGAGGACACAGATACAATAATATGCACATTTATTACGTATGTATGTACACTGTACGTACTTATATTATGGTACATACATACGTATTTTGCAATTTTACTTGCAGAATTATTCGCTTATCAATTCGAAATAAACAATAAGTTGCACAAAACAAAGGTTAAAAGTCTAGACAGCGTATATATTATAACAGTTTTATAAATTAATTTAATTAAATCTTATTATAATGTGTTGAAATTTTCTCTTTTTTTGACATTGATATTATGGAAAATTCGATGCTAATATAAATTTTGATTTTTAAGATAAATTTAGTTGTCATGAAAGATCTTACATTAAAAGGGTGCTCAATGGTGCACAAAAATAATAATGTATAAATATTGTTTTTATGGGGTGGGTGGAACTGGGAGGCCACAATTTAAATGTTTATTATACGTCGCAATTTATTATTTTATTTTCTTACGTAGAGAACAAAAACTGCGCACTTGCAAAGGTTATGAGCCATGGATATTTGCTTTGCAATAAGTAAATCAGTGTCACTTCTTTGTCATTTAAAAATTTATATTGTGTAGTATTGATGTCAGTTAACAATATTTATCATCGATATTTTAAAAGATGTATTTAATGGATAATAAGGATTTACGTCATCTGCTGCATAAATTCGTACAGCGCAGAAAATGGCAAAAAAATATTCCAGATTTGAATAATCTATAAAATATTTAATTTAATTCTAATGATCTTTTTAGCTAAATTTCGCATTATTTTTTTCTCAAGCCTTTTAGCTTCTCAGCTTTTTTGATGAACAAGTAAAACGTGACTGTGTCCTCTCTCTCTATCTTTCTCGTCAATATATAATACCTAGCATTTTTAACAGTGGTAAACAATAACATTAGAATTTTTCAAATTTTTTCCTCCAAATTTGAATGGTTCATCAGTTTATTTTTGGTGTGCG